>SDVV010012289.1:0-15517 GCA_016164225.1 Gammarus roeselii
AAGCTAAAATCCAGCTCTTCAAATCATATTGTTACCCGATTTATTGTAATGCAATGTGGAGAAAATACTTTCAATATAGCGTGAGGAAATTGACAGTGAGTTATAATGACACATTTAGACGGCTGATGCAGGTCCCTCGCTCGACGTCAGCGAGCAGGGTTTTTGCTGAAAATCAATCAGATCACATCAAGGTACTGTTCCGTAAAGCGGCACACAGCCTTATGACTCGAGTTATGAACTCCCCAAATGAAATCCCCGTTGCAATCTGCTCTGGTGATGCGCTCGCTGCCTCGTCATTGTTAAGGCGATGGAGAGAATTACTATACGCATAGGCAGGATAGAGTTGTATGCCGTAACTTGTTCTTAGTTGTGTGCGGTAATTTTATAACTTTGTTCACACTGTAATCCTAAAATAAGATGTCTCAATTGTAAAACTATGCCCATGTTGGTTGTCAATAAAGATTTTATTATTATTATTAGTAGTATTAATAGGGAGGCTCACTGTTCATCTGCGTGTGAGCATAATGGGGAGGCTCACTGTTCACCTGCGTGTAAGCTTAGTAGGGAGACACAATTTTCATCTTTTCTTTTGCGGTCAATTGGCAGGACCCATCATTTACTGTGTTTATTCTTTCTATGCTCGAATGAACACAAAAACTTAACACACAAATAATAAATCAACCTGCAGCAACTATCAACGCAAATCTGTCGAGTGGCGGGCCTCTGGGTCCCACGTATTGAGCACTGGGTCCCCACGTATTGAGCACTGGGTTTCCACGTATTGAGCGCTGGGTCCCCACGTATTGAGCACTGAGTCCCCACGTATTGAGCGCTGGGTCCCCACGTATTGAGCACTGGGTCCCTCCGTATTGAGCACTGGGTCCCCACGTATTGAGCGCTGGGTCTCTACGTACTGAGCGCTGAGTCCCCACGAATTGAGCGTTAGGTCCCCACGTATTGAGCACTAGGTCCCCACGTATTGAGCGCTGGGTCCCCACGTATTGAGTGCTGGGTCCCCACGCATTGAGCGCTGGGTCACAACGTATTGATTGAGTGGACTCTGGGTCCCACGCATTGATTGAGTGTCCCCTGGGTCAACACGTATTGATTGAGTGTCCCCAGGGTCACCACGTATTGATTGAGTGACCCCTGGGTCACCACGTATTGATTGAGTGTTCCTGGGTCACCACGTAGTGATTGATGAATTCGTTGATCACCACGTATTGATTGAGTGCCCGCTGGGTGACCACGTATTGATTGAGTTGCCTCTGGATCACGACGTATTGATTGAGTGGCCTCTGGGTCACCACGTACTGATTGAGAAGCCTCTGGGTCCCCACGTATTGATTGAGTGTCCCTAGTCACTACGTATTGATTGAGTGTCCCCTGGGTCACCACGTATTGATTGAGTGTCCCCTGAATCTCCACGTATTGATTGAGTGTCCCCTGGGTCACCATGTATTGATTGAGTGGCCCTTGGGTCAGCACGTTTTGATTGAGTGGCTTCTGGGTATTGATTGAGTGGCCCCTGGTCATAACGTATTGATTGAGTGTCCCCTGGGTCACCACGTATTGATTGAGTGTCCCCTGGGTCACCGCGTAATGATTGAGTGGCCCCATAGTCACCACGCATTGATTGAGTGACCGCTGGGCTACCACGTATTAATTGATTGGCCTCTGGGTCACCGCGTATTGATTAAGTGTCCCTGGTCACCACGTATTGATTGATTGGCTTCTGGGTCATCACGTATTGATTGAGTGTCCCTGCTCGCCACATATTGATTGAGTGACCCCTGGGCCACCACGTATTAATTGATTGGCCTCTGGGTCACCGCGTATTGATTGAGTGTCCCTGGTCACCACGTATTGATTGAGTGTCCCCTGGGTCACCACGTATTGATTGAGTGACCGCTGGGTCACCACGTATTAATTGATTGGCTTCTGGGTCACCACGCATCGATTGAGTGTCCCCTGGTCACCACGTATTAATTGTGTGTCCCCTGGGTCACCACATATTGATTAAGTTGCCACTGGTTCACCACGTATTGATTGAGTGGCCTCTGGGTCACCACGTTGCTATTGAGTTCCCCTGGACCGCCACGTATTGATTGAGTGACCGCTGGGTAACCACGTATTGATTGAGTGTCCCATGGGTCCCCACGCATTGAATGAGTGACCGCTCGGTCACCACGTATTGAATGAGTGGCCTCTGGGTCTCCACGTATTGATTAAGTGTCCCCTGGTCATCACGTATTGGTTGAGTGTCCCTTGGGTCACCACGTATTGATTGAGTGGCCCCTGGGTCACCACGTATTGATTGAATGTCCCCTGGTCACCACGTATTGACCGAGTGGCCCCTGGTCACCAAGTATTGATTGAGAGTCCCCTGAGTCACCACATATTGATCGAGTGTCCACTGGGTCACTTGGTATTGATCGAGTGGCCCCTGTGTCACCACGTACTGATTGAGTGGCCCCTGGGTCCCAACGTATTGATTGAGGAGCCTCTGGGTCACAACGTATTGATTGAGTGTCCCCTGGTCACCACGTACTGATTGAGTGTCCCCTGGGTCACCACGGATTGATTGAGTAGCCTCTGGGTCACAACGTATTGATTAAATGGCCTCTGGGTCAACGCGTATTGATTACAAGACACCTTGGTCACCACGTATTGATTGAGTGCCCGCCGGGTCACCACGTATTGATTGAGTGGCCTCTGGGTCACCACGAATTTATTGAGTGGAACATAAATCACCATGTATTGATTGAGCGGCTCCACGGTCACCAAGTATTGATTGAGAGACCGCTGGGTCACCACGTATGGATTGAGTGTCCCCTGGGTCTCCACGTGCCGATTGAGTGACCGCTGGGTCACCACGAATCAATTGAGTGTCCTCTGGGTCACCACGTATTGATTTAGTGTCCCCTGGGTCAGTACGTATTGGTTGAAAGTCCCCTGGGTCACCACCTATTGATTGAGTGCCCCCTGGTCGTCACGTATTGATTGAGTATCCCTTGGGCCACCACGTATTGATAGAGTGGCCTCCGGGTCACCACGTATTGATTGAGTTACCCTTGCGTCATCATGTATTGATTGAGTGTCCTTTGTTCACTACGTATTGATTGAATGTCTCATCGGTCATCACGTATTGATTGAGTGTCCCCTTGTCGCCACGTATAGATTGAGTGTCCCCTGGGTCATCATAAACGGATTGATTAAGTGGCCTCTGGGACAACACGTATTAATTGAGTGGCCTCTGGGTCACCACGTATTGATTGACGGTCCCCTGGGTCACCACGTATTGATTGACTGACCGCTGGGTCACCAACGTCTTGATTGAGGGGCCTCTGGGTCACCACGTATTGATTGAGTGTCCCCTAGTCACCACGTATTGATTGAGTGTCCTTGGGTCACCAAGTATTGATTGAGTAACCGCTGGGTCACCACGTATCGATTGAGTGTCCCCTGGTCACCACGTAATGATTGAGTGTCGCCTGGATCTCCCCGTATTGATTGAGCGACCACTGGGTCACCACATATTGATTGAGTGGCCACTGGATCACCACGTATTGATTGAGTGGCCCTTGGTGAGTACGTATTGATTGAGTGCCCCCTGGGTCACAACGTATTGATTAAGTGACCGCAGGGTCACCACGTATTGATTGAGTGTCCCTTGGGTCACCAAGTATTGATTGAGTGACCGCTGGGTCACCACCTATTGATTGAGTGTTCCCTGGGTCACCACGTATTGATTGAGTGACCGCTGGGTCACAACAAATCGATTGAGTGTCCCCTGGGTCACCACGTATTGATTAAGTGTCCCCTGGATCACTACGTATTAATTGAGTGTCCTCTGGGTCATCACGTATTGATTGAGTGCCTCTTTATCACCACGTATTGATTGAGTATCCACTGGGTCACCACGTATTGACTGAGTGGCCTCCGGGTCACCACGTATTGATCGAGTGACTCCTGGGTCACCACGTATTGATTGAGTGTCCCTTGGTCACCACATATTTATTGGATGTCCCATGGGTCACCACATATTGATTGAGTGTCTCCCGGTCACTTCGTATTGATTGAGTGGTCACCACGTATTGACTGAGTGTCCCCTGGTAACCACATATTGATTGAGTGTCCCATGGGTCACCATAAACGAATTGATTAAGTGTCCTCTGAGTCACCACGTATTGATTTAGTGGCCTCTGGGTCACCACGTATTGATTGACTGTCCTCTGGGTCACCACGTATTGATTGACTGACCGCTGGGTCACCAACGTCTTGATTGAGTGGCCTTTGGGTCACCACGTATTGATTGAGTGTCCCCTGGTCACCACAAATTGATTGAGTGTCCTTGGGTCACCACGTATTGATTGAGTGATCGCTGGGTCACCACGTATCGATTGAGTGTCCCCTGGGCCACCACGTATTGATTGAGTGTCCCCTGGGTTACTACGTATTAATTGAGTGTCCCCTAGGTCGCCACGAATTGATTGAGTGTCTCCTGGTCACCACGTATTGGTTGAGTGTCCCCTGGGTCACCACGTATTTATTGAGTGTCCCTTGGGTCACCACGTATTGATTGAGTGTCTCTTGGATCACCATGCATTGATTGAGTGTCCCCTGGTCACCACGTATCGACTGAGTGTCTCCTGGGTCAGCACGTATCGATTGATTGACCCCTGTGTCACCACGTACTGATTGAGTGGCTGCTGGTCATCACGAATTGATTGAGTCCCCCTTGGTTACCCTGTATTGATTGAGTGTCCCCTGGGTCACCAAGTATTGATTGAGTGACCGCTGGGTCACCACGTATTGATTGAGTGTTCCGTGGGTCACCACGTATTGGTTGAGTGACCGTTGTTTCACCACGTATGGATTGAGTGGCCTCTAGGTCACCACGTATTGATTGAGTGGCCCCTGGGTCACCAAGAATTGATTCAGTTTCCTCTGGGTCCCCACGTATTGATTGAGTGACCGCTGGGTCACCACGTATTGATTGTGAGGCCTCTGGGTCACCACGTATTGATTGAGTGGCCCATGGGTCACCACGTATTGATTAAAAGGCCTCTTGGTCACCACGTATTGATTCAGTGCCCGCTGGGTCACCACGTTTTGATTGAGTGACCGCTGGGTCACCACGTATTGATTGAGAGTCCTCTGGTCACCTTGTATTGATTGAGTGTCCCCTAGGTCCCCACGTATTGATTGAGTGGCCTCTGGGTCATCACGTACTGATTAAGTGTCCTCCGGTCACCACGAATTGATTGAGTCCCCCCTGATTACCCCGTATAGATTGAGTGTCCACTGGGTCACCAAGTATTGATTGAGTGACCGCTGGGTTACCACGTATAGATTGAGTGTTCCGTGGGTCACCACGTATTGGTTGAGTGACCGCTGTTTCACTACGTATGGATTGAGTGGCCTCTATGTCACCACGTATTGATTCAGTTCCCCCTAGGTCCCCACGTATTGATTGAGTGACCGCTGGGTCACCAAGTATTGATTGAGTGGCCCCTGGGTCACTGCGTATGGATTAAAAGGCCTCTTGGTCATCACGTATTGATTGAGTGCCCGCTGGATCACCACGTATTGATTGAGTGGCCTCTGGGTCACCAGGTATTGATTGAGTGGCCCCTTGATCACCGCGTATTGAAAAGGACTCTTGGTCACCACGTATTGATTGAGTGACCCCATGATCACCACCTATTGATTGAGTGACCGCTGGGTCACCTAGTATTGATTGAGTGGCCCCTAAGTCACCACGTATTGATTGAGTGACCGCTGTTTTACCACGTACGGATTGAGTGGCCTCTAGGTCACCACGTATTGATTGAGTGGCCCCTAGGTCACCACGTATTGATTGAGTGCTCCCTGGGTCACCACGTATTGATTCAGTTCCCACTGGCTCCTCGCGTATTGATTGAGTGATCGCTGGGTCACCACGTATTGATTGAGTGGCCTCTGGGTCACCAGGTCTTGATTGAGTGGCCCCTGGGTCACCGCGTATTGATTAAAAGACCTCTTGGTCACCACGTATTGATTGAGTGACTCCATGATCACCACCTATTGATTGAGAGACCGCTGGGTCACCAAGTATTGATTGAGTAACCGCTGGGTCACCAAGTATTGATTGAGTGACCGCTGGGTCACCAAGTATTGATTGAGTAACCGCTGGGTCACCAAGTATTGATTGAGTAACCGCTGGGTCACCAAGTATTGATTGAGTAACCGCTGGGTCACCAAGTATTGATTGAATGACCGCTGGGTCACCACGTATTGATTGAGTGGCCTCTAGGTCACCACGAATTGATTGAGTGGCCTCTAGGTCACCACGTATTGATTGAGTGTTCACTGGGTCATTACGTATTGATCGAGTGGCCTCTGGGTCACACGTATTAAATGAGTGTCCCTTGGGTCAGCACGGTATTGATTGAGTGTTCCCTCGGTAATCACGCATTGATTGTGTGTCCCCTGGGTCAAAACGTATTGATTGAGGAGCCCCTTGTCCCCCACATATTGATTGAGTGCCCCCAAGGTCACCATGTATTGATTGAGTGTCCTTTGGGTCACCACATATTGATCGAGTGACCTCTGGGTCACCACAAAATTGAATGAGTGACCGCTGGCTCACCACAAATTGATTGAGGGGCCCCTGGGTAATCACGTATTGATTGAGTGGCTTCTTGGTCAACAAGTATTGATTGAGTGCCCGCTGGGTCACCACGCATTGATTAGGAGACCGCTGGGTCGCTACGTATTGATTGAGTAGCCTCTGGGTCACCACGTATCGATTGAGTTGCCTTCGGTCCCCACGGATTGATTGAGAGTCCCCTGTCACCACGTATTGATTGAGTGTCTCTTGGGTCACCACGTATTGATTGACTAACCGCTGGCTCAGTACGTATTGATTGAGTGGTCTCTGGGTACCCACGTATTGATTGAGTCCCCCCGGGGTTTCAATGTATTGATTGAGTGGCCCTTGGGCCCCCTCGTATTGATTGAGTGTCCTCTGAGTCACCATGTAATGATTGAGTATCCCCTGGGTTTCCACGGATTGAATGAGTGTCCCCTGGTCACCACGAATTGATTGAGTGGCCCCTGGGTCACCACGTATTGATTGAGTGACCGCTGGGTCCAACGTTTTGATTGAGTGGCCCCTGGGTCACCACGTATTGAGTGCCCTCTGGGTCACCACAGATTGATTGAGTGTCCCCTGGTCAACACGTATTGATTGAGTGGCTCCTGGTTCACCACGTATTGATTGAGTGTCCCCTGGGTCCCCACGTATTGATTGAGTGTCCCCTGGGTCACCACGCATTGATTGAGTGTGCTCTGGGTCACCACGCATTGATTGAATGGCCTCATGGGTCCCCACGTATCGATTGAGTGTCCCCTGGTCACCACGTATTGATTGAGTGGCCTCTGGGTCACCACGTATTGATTGAGAGAAGTCTGGTCACCACATATTGATTGTGTGTCTCCTGGGTCACTACGTATTGATTGACTGTCCCTGTGTTCCCACGTATTGGTTGAGTGTCCCCTGAGTCACCACGTATTGATTGAGTGTCCCCTGGGTCACCACGTTATGATTGAGCGTCCCCTGGATCCCCACGTATTGATTGAGGGTCACCGGGATCCCCACGTATTGATTGAGTGTCCCCTGGTCACCACGTATTGATTGAGTGGCTCATGGGTCCCCACGAATTGATTGAGTGTCCCCTGGGTCACCACGTATTGATTGAGTGGCCCCTGGGTCACCACGTATTGATTGAGTGTCTCCTGGTCACCACGTATTGATTGAGTTACCCCTGGGTCACCATGTATTGATTGAGATTTCCCGGGTAACCACATATTGATTGAGTGTCCTCTGGTCACCTTGTATTGATTGAGTGTCCCCTAGGTCCCCACGTATTGATTGAGTGGCCTCTGGGTCACCACGTACTGATTGAGTGTCTCCTGGTCACCACGTATTGATTGAGTGACCCCTGGGTCACCATGTATTGATTGAGATTTCCCTGGTAACCACATATTGATTGAGTGTCCCCTGGGTCAGCACGTATTGATTGAGTGGCCTCTGGGTCACCACGTATTGATTGAGTGTCTCCTGGTCACCACGTATTGATTGAGTTACCCCTGGGTCACCATGTATTGATTGAGATTTCCCTGGTAACCACATATTGATTGAGTGTCCCCTGGGTCAGCACGTATTGATTGTGAGGCCTCGGGGTCACCACGTATTGAGTGAGAGGACCCTGGGACACCGCGTATTGATCAAAAGGCCTCGTGGTAACCACGTATCGATTCAGTGCCCGCTGGGTTACCACGTATTGATTGAGTGACCGCTGGGTCACCCCGTACTGATTGAGTGTCCTCCGGTCACCACGAATTGATTGAGTCCCCCCTGATTACCCCGCATTGATTGAGTGTCCCCTGGGTCACCAAGTATTGATTGAGTGACCGCTGGGTTACCACGTATAGATTGAGTGTTCCGTGGGTCACCACGCATTGGTTGAGTGACCGCTGTTTCACTACGTATGGATTGAGTGGCCTCTATGTCACCACGTATTGATTCAGTTCCCCCTAGGTCCCCACGTATTGATTGAGTGTCCTCTGGGTCACCATGTAATGATTGAGTGGCTCCTGGTTCACCACGTATTGATTGAGTGTCCCCTGGGTCCCCACGTATTGATTGATTATCCCTGGTTACCACGAATTGATTGAGTGGCCCCTGAGTCACCACGTATTGATTGAGTGACCGCTGGGTCCAACGTTTTGATTGAGTGACCCCTGGGTCACCACGTATTGAGTGCCCTCTGGGTCACCACAGATTGATTGAGTGTCCCCTGGTCAACACGTATTGATTGAGTGGCTCCTGGTTCACCACGTATTGATTGAGTGTCCCCTGGGTCCCCACGTATTGATTGAGTGTCCCCTGGGTCACCACGCCTTGATTGAGTGTGCCCTGGGTCACCACGCATTGATTGAGTGGCCCCCTGGGTCCCCACGTATCGATTGAGTGTCGCCTGGTCACGACGTATTGATTGAGTGGCCTCTGGGTCACCACGTATTGATTGAGAGAAGTCTGGTCACCACATATTGATTGTGTGTCTTCTGGGTCACTACGTATTGATTGAGTGTCCCCTGGGTCACCACGTTATAATTGAGTGTCCCCTGGATCCCCACGTATTGACTGAGGGTCTCCGGGATCCCCACGTATTGATTGAGTGTCCCCTGGTCACCACGTATTGATGGAGTGGCTCATGGGTCCCCACGAATTGATTGAGTGTCTTCTGGGTCACCACGTATTGATTGAGTGGCCCCTGGGTCACCACGTATTGATTGAGTGACCGCTGATTCACGATGTATTGATTGAGTGTCCCCTGGGTCACGACGTTTTGATTGAGTGTCCCCTGGTCACCACGTATTGATTGAGTGGCCCCTGGGTGACCACGTATTGATGGAGTGTCACCTCGGTCACCACGTATTGATTGAGTGGCCTCTTTGTAGCCACGTATTGATTGAATGGCCCTGGGTCACAACGTATTGATTGAGTGGCCCTTGGGTTACCACGTATTGATTGAGTGTCCCCTGGGTCGTCAGGTATTGATTGAGTGGCCCCTGGGTCACCACGTATTGATTGAGTGGCCCTTGGGTCACCACGTATTGATTGAGTGTCACTTGGGACACCACGTATTGATTGAGTGACCGCTGGGTCATCACGTATTGATTGAGTGGCCCCTGATCACCACGTATTGATTGAGCTGCTTCTGGGTCACCACGTATTCATTGAGTGCCCCCTGGGTCATCACGTATTGATTGAGCGGCCTCTGGGTCACCACGTATTGATTGAGTGGCCCCTGAGTCACCACGTATTGATTGATTGCTTCCTGGGTCACCACGTAATGATTGAGGGGATCCTGTGTCACCACAAATTGATTGAGGGGCCCGTGGGTCACCACGAATTGATTGAGTGGCCCCTGGGTCACCCCGTATTGAATAAGTGTCCCCTTGGTCAACACGTTTTGATTGAGTGGCCCCTAGGTCACCACGTATTGATTGAGTTTCCTTGGTCACCACGTATTGATTGAGTTTCCTTGGTCACCACGTATTTATTGAGTGTCCCCTGGGTCACCACGTATTGATTGAGTGGCCTCTGGGTTACCACGTATTGATTAAGTGACCGCAGGGCCACCATGTATTGATTGAATGTCCCCGGGGTCACCACGTATTGATTGAGTGACCGCTGGGTCACCACGTATTGATTGAGTGTTTACTGGGTCACCACGTATTGATTGCGGAGCCTCTGGGTCATCACGTATTGATTGAGTGTCCCCTGGTCACCACGTATTGATTGAGTGTCTCCTGGGTCACCAAGTGTTGATTGAGTGGCCTCTGGGTCATCACGTATTGATTGAGTGGTCTCTGGGTCACCACGTATTGATTAAAAGGCCCCTCAGTCACCACGCATTGATTGAGTGCCCGCTGGGCCACCACGTATTGATTGAGTTGCCTATGGGTCACCACGTATTGATTGAGTGACCGCTGGGTCACCACGTATTGATTGAGTAATCGCTGGGTCTCCACGTATTGCTTGAGTGGCCCCTGGGTCACCACGGATTGATCGAGTGACCGCTGGATCCCCACGTATTGGATGAGTGACCCTGGGTCCCCACGGATTGGTTGAGTGACCACTGGCTCACTACGTATTGGTTCAGTGGCCCCTGGGTCACACGCATTAGTTAGGTGGCCCCTGGGTCACCACGTCATATATGAGTGGCCCCTCGCTCACCACGTATTGTTCAAGTGGTCCCTGGGTCACCACGTATTGCTCGAGAGGCCACTGGGTCACCACGTTTTGGTTGAGTGACTCATTGGTCACCACGTATTGATTGATAGGCCCCTGGCTCACCCCGGGTCACAGCATATTGGTTAAGTGACCCCTGGGTCACCACGTATTGTCTGAGTAACTTCTAGTGGGTAACCACGCATTGGTTGAGTAACCCCTGGATAACCACGTATTGGCTAAGTGGCCCCTGGGTCACCACGTAACGATTGAGTGATCGATTGGTCACCACGCATTGTTTGAGTGGCCCCTGGGTCACCACATATTGGTTGCGTAACCCTTGGGTCTCAACGTGTTGGTTGATTGGTCCTTGAGTCCCCCCCCCCCGTATTGTCTGAGTGGCGTCTGGGTCGCCACGTATTGTTTGAGTGGCTCCTGGGTCACCACGTATTGAGTGGGTACTTGGTCCCCACGTATAGGTTGAGTGTCCTCTGGGTCATCACGAATTAGTTGAGTGGCCTCTGGTCACCACGTACTGGTATAGAGTGTCCCCTGGGTCATCACGAATTAGTTGAGTGGCCTCTGGTCACCACGTATTGGTATAAAGTGTACCCTGGGTCATCACGAATTAGTTGAGTGGTCTCTGGTCACCACGTATTGGTTGAGTGTCCCCTGGGTCATCACGAATTAGTTGGGTGGCCTCTGGTCACCACGTATTGGGTGAGTGGCCCCTGCGTCACCACGTATTCAATCGGATAATCCAACTCTGTGCCGGTCTAATTTAATTAGTACCATTTGAAAGTAGTTAACAATTGGCATAAAAAATCTCAAACTGAACATCCAAAAAACACTAATCGAAATGTCTTCCTGTCGAAATTTTTATGGACGATAAGCAGTATTAAAATGGTCTAGTGTTTCTACTAAGTTTGTTCAAATTTCCTCCTGGTCGAAACCATTTGCCGAACCTCTATATTGTAGCTCACAAACTTTTCAAATAGCAAATGCTAAATAAATTTGAAACATTCTAACTATCAACGGTCAACATTTTCGCTTGGCAACAGTTTCTAACGCACTTTGAAGCAACTTCTAACGCACTTTGAATCAGGTTCTAACGCACTTTGAAGTAAATTTCTAACGTACTTTGAAGCAGTTTCTGATGCACTTTGAAGTAGACAAGCACTTTAATGGTTGCATTGAATATAAGTTCCCCTCTCAAAGATTTCTTACAGAATCTCACCTCTCCTTCTCAGCCGAGAGCTTCCTGAGCTCGGCTTCGAGTCGAAACTTGTCTCCATCGAAGGTTTTGGCCCACCTCGAAGGACACTTCGTGAAGGTTCCGTCTCGTCTCAGGGGCAACACGGTCCCGACTACGGGCTTCTTCATGGTGTCAACGTCAGTCTCCTTAGATCTCGAACTGGCTGGGTTTGTTCCGCATTTGGAGTTCTCGAAAGGTCGAATTTTGGATGTTTTTGGTGTTGCTCCTTTACATGTTTGGGAATTGGGGTCTCTTGGAACTGGTGATTTTGACTTCTCTCTTGAATTTGTTTTTAATGTTTTAGACTCTTCACCTTGTTTGGCTGTGTTCTTTGAGCTCGCCGTTGGCTGCTCTTCTTTGCAGAGTATTTTGGAAGAGTTCTTAGAGTTCTTGTCAACAGGCCTAAGAAGATCATTTCTATGGAAAGCATCTTTGGTTTCAACAATTGTCGGTGTTGCAGTACCCAGATTATCGTGCCCAAGGGAACCTTTCATCGCAGATTTCCAAGCGTTGATCAATGTTTTCTTGGCGGAGTCTCTCAACGATGAAGATTTCGTCTTGTCAGCACCAAGGTCTTCGTTGTCATCGCACGAACTTATTCGCTTTTCCACGTTGACCTTCGCCCTTCTCTTCGATGCAAGGGAGTTGGCCTTTAACTCGACCCCGTCACGGCGAGGTTTGACCCAGGCTAATTCGTCCTGCCTTTCACATACTGTGTCCTCTACAAAGCTAGGTTTCTCAACGAACGAAACGTGTTTGTGTTTTGAAGAATTTTCTTCGCTCTTCGTGTGTCTGTCTCGTCGTGATGGTTCCGAACCAACCAATTTTGGCTGCGCGCTGTCATCAATTTGATTAAACGAATTGTGTGATAAATTACTAGGGTTCACGCTTTTTTCACACTGCTCTTTCAACATTTCATGATTTTCAATTATATTATCTAAACTTGTGGAAGGTTTCATAGTTTTTGCTGGTGGACTTCCTTCACGAATAAAAGTGCCTTCTCTTTTCAGCGATGTAGTATTGGACTTTTCATCGTTATCTTCAAGTACCAGTTTGTATTCATTTTTACCGATGACCTGCAGGTATTTCTTCAATTTACCATCTTCATAATCATCTTTATACATTTCTTCATCCTCTTGTTCATCTCCATCATCAATATATGCGATGTCCTCTTCATTTTCTGGAATAACAATTTCATCTTTGTTGTTGTCACTTGCGCCATCGACAGCCACTACAAGGGTTTCATGCACAGACTCAACTATGTTGCCAACATGCAACCCGTCATTTTTCTCGCCAGTACCATTGAGATCAATTCCTTCATAGACAGATGCTTCATAATTTACGAGTGATAGTTTCGATTTATTCAGCGAATTACTACACTCTTTCTCAATCAGATTATCGAGATGACTGCCACTTTCAGTTTCGTCAATCCCACATGAAGGCATCTTCGATTCGATCTTCAAATAAGAACGGCCGTCCTTCTCACTACTGGAGTCACTTCTGGCAACGCCACTATCACATTCTAATGACCTTGACTTTTTCTGCAGCAGTCGCTTTAACTTACTCGCCAGGGGTCCACTGCTAACAATGTTCGAGTTTTGTATCAAGGCATCAAGAGAACTAATCTCTTCAAATACATGAGTTTCCACGATGATTTCTTCCTCATCGTCTTGATGGCTAAACTTGACCCTCTTCTTTTTTCGTTCAATCGTGTCGGTCATGGATTTTTCGCGTTTCAGCGTCGGAGTGTTTAACAAGTTCGGTAAAACTGTTCGTTCGAGGTTCGTTTCGTTAAGGGTGATGTCGAAGCCCATGGCAGGGCTCGCATCGCAGGCGGGAGGGAACTCTCCGCAAAGGGTGTCATCACTCTGGATTGTCTTCTCGGCATGAGTAATTAGGATGGTCTCCGAGCAGCACTCTTCTCCCATGGTTTTCATGTTGGAGACTTCTCTGCCTTCCAAGATATCCATCGCCTGCAAATGACGTTGGATTTTCGTCCTTTGAAGGTTTCTCGATTTTACTCCGTGAGTTTGGTCACACTTAGACTCACTTCCTTCGGAGACCAAAGTTTCGGTTAGGAACATTGCTCCCAGAGCTTCGCCAGAACCAGGTTTATGGAGAGTGTCAAGCATCGAAGCCGTCCATCAATCTCAGTCAATATCTTCCAACTTCAATTATTGATCAAAGCAACATAAGATGGTGATCCTTCTCGTCGGGTTACCAAGTACAGACGTCTTCTGGAGGTCCACGAAACGTCGCGTGCGACCCGACTGCAACATCGGATGGCTTTCCTGAAAATAAACGAAATAATCTATTAAAGCAGAGCAAGGGGCATAAGAGATGCTTCGAATTTTCGTCTTAACACAAAAGATTTGTTACTTTACTGAAGCAGAAGAAGGCAGAAAATTTGCTGCCATTCTTGATAGTATCAAACCGAGGACTAATTACACCATAACTCACAGGCAAGAGGGTTGATTTCTTCCGATCTGAATGTAAATATTATTTTACCTAATGACATCTCAACACAACTGACAAATGGAGAGTAACGTTGTATTCCGGCTACGGAACTCTTTGTTGAAATGTGTTTACCGCACTTTTCAGTCATCTGGAGGGGGTTCAGTTCAGTCTTCCTCAGAAGCACTGGTGTAGACGACTTTATCTATCTTCTGACTACGTCTGAAATTTTCCATGTAAACAAATTCAACAGGAAATAATCAACAGCAGCTACCAGAGGGTGGTACAAAAATGAGCCGACACCTTGTATGAGTTTTGGGTCTTGGTATCCGAGCCTCCAGAATAGACAAGTCATGACTCTCCCTGCTAAATCTTTGGCCGAACGTGAGGGCTGGCAACATCTGGCAATCGTGTATTAAGCTGCCTATGCACGTCTCGTCTTCACTATTATACGGTCTTTGTTAGTCACAATAGTGTCTTTGTTGCTGCCTCCTGACGAACGGACGGAAATCGACGGACCAACTCTTAAGACAAGCTTAGACAGCTCTTGCGCAGCACGGTGCTCAATATTGTCTTGGATCGACCAAGCGGTAAAGCATTGGTGAAATTATTCGGGTCTTCGAACAGCACTGTTCTGCAAACATGTGTTTTTTCTGTTCAAGTGCAGATTATATTTCGATTTCATCTGCCCTGCAACCTCTGATCCCCGAGTACTGCGTCGAAAAGGTCATTTGTAAAGACACATACACATGACCGAATCCCCCAGAAAGGGGGGTGACAAACAGCAAGTGCACTTTACTCTCCTCTCATACACTCACAATCAATCAAACTTAACCTTTTTTTGCTAGAGGTCAAGGTACGGTGAGCGACGCCTGCCTTGCAACCAGAATTCAGTAACCTGTGGTCACAAGCCTTCGAGCCGGTGGTTCATTAGCCTGTGGTCACAAGCCTTCGAGCCGGCCGTTCATTAGCCTGTGGTCACAAGCCTTCGAGCCGGCCGTTCATTAGCCTGTGGTCACAAG
>SDVV010012290.1:0-15517 GCA_016164225.1 Gammarus roeselii
TTCTGCTTCAAATACCAGTTTTTATGCAGAAATCTTAGTTGGTCTAGAAGTGAGTTAACTTCAAAACTGTTCCGGTAAAAATAGCCTTGAATGGCCAATGTAGTTTGCTCACTTCTACACAGTGTCAAAATTTCGTAGGAAAGTCCTTGATAAATTTGGACTGAGTATTTCCAGTTGGTGGTATTTCTTCAACCACATTGAAGGCGTTGATATTTCACGTTTACCGAAAAAGTTTTAGTGTTTCCTCACCCCATTTATAATACTTCTTCGCCCATGACTTTAACGTCCACACTTGTTATTGTCGTTGCTCGCGTCCGCTTCCGGTCCGTCTGTCGTGTCGCCGCACCAGCATTCTCAATACAATGGCTCCATCAATTAGGGAAGGCGCCACACTACGAAAGTGATCACGTCCCTAGTTGGTTTGTATGAGTATGCTTGGCATATAGAATCGACGCTGTTCGTTGATGACATTTGGAAAGCGGGATCCCGCTTGCAGTTATTCAAGAGGAACTTAGGCCTGCCGCAGGACTTCGATCAGCCTGACGCGGAGAGCGAAGGAGACGTCAGAGCGGTGATTGCAGAGGAAAGCCTTCTAAGAGCTCGGTAATCCTGTGCAGCTGCTAATAGCCCGACGATGGAGTTTAAAAGCGTTGGTAATGTGGGAACAATTCGTATAGCTTCTCTCTCAATTGCTTTGTATTGGCCGGTAATTGTGAAGGCTACTATGTGCTTGACTACTGAAGCAAGCAGATAGAAACCTTCCGTCGACTGAGGCATCTGCTGATGGCATTGACTGCATCTGATCACATCAGAGTACTCTGCCATATAGCGGGCACTGCCTCATGACCAGAATAATTGCTCCTGACAATTAAATCTTCATTGCAATCTGAACTGACACGCACTCGCTGTGTCGTCAATGTTAGGACGGTGGAGAGGATACTGTGCACTCAGGAAGACGATGCTTTCTGTGTCCTACGCAACAATGTTTATTTGTAATGTACTTCATACATGATTCGTCTGCCTTACCCTGGTGAATTACTAACATTTCTATTGCCTCCAATGTCCTGCCATGCTCTTGGTGGTTTTTAGTGAAGGTATTATTATACTAGCATTAATGCGTCCTCCTGTTGCTAGGCTACCGCCAATCCATTACCGGGAACTGAGTAGCTGACCACGGGCGACGGGTGGGTGGGTGGTGGGGAGGTGTAGGTTAGTGAGGGTGACCGGGTGCTCTTGCCAAGAAGTAGTCGACACATGACTGGAGGTGGCTTGCCAAGAGTAGGTATCTATACTTTGTTGTGAAAATAACCCGTTGAGAGCGGAGGCACAACTGTGAACTAAACAATTGTGAAAACCAGTTTGATTACATGTTTTGATTTAAATGACCTGAAATATATTGATTTTGAAAATAAAGAATGATTCATTTGCAAACAATTTGAGATGATTTCCGAGTTCATAATTTTTATATTTATTCCTTCCAGAATGAGCATATCGAAAATATTATTTCCGAAGTTTTTACAAGAAATCATAGAGAAAATATCAATCCTATGAGCAAGTTCGTTCGCGACCGAGGCATAAGTGCAACCTTAACATTATGAACAATTATTTTAATTATTTTCATACATTTTATTGAGGGATGCGTTTTCATTATAAAATCCGACGGGTCTGGCCGTAGAAAGGCTGATCGGTCCTCAAAAAAATCGACCGCAATTAAAATAATATCACATTTTTTGTCGATTATAATGGAAATCGAATAACATTGAACTAGACACTTGGATTCATCGAGATCATTAAATAATGGCCATGTGAATTTACATTTCCCGGTGGGAAGGAGGCCTTTAATAGTTGAGTGTGTTTGTCATCAGTAAAAAATAATGGATGACACGTTACTTAAATAAAAGTTGAAGTACACCAAATGGATCCAAAAGTAGGATACATGCGAGTTTGAACTAAGATCACATGCTAAAACTAACACATTACACGCGGCTTAATGCATCGAATAGTATAATGACGGTGAAGGTATAATGATGGTGATGGAATAATGACGGTGATGGTATAGTGTTGATGATGGGATAATGATGGTAATGGTATAATGATGGTGATGGTATATTGATGGTGATGGTGTAATGATGTTGATGGTAAAATGTTGGTGATGGGATAATGATGGTAATGGTATAATGATGGTAAGGGTATAATGATGATGATGGTATATTGATGGTGATGGTATAATGATGGTGATGGTATACTGTTGATGATGGGATAGTAATGGAAATGGTATAATGATGGTGATGGTCTATTGATAATGAAGGCATAATGATGCTGATGGTATAGAGTTGGTGATTGGATAATGATTGTGATGGTATAATTATGGTGATGGTATAATGATGGTGATGGTATAGTGTTGATGATGGGATAATGATGGTAATGGTATAATGATGATGATGGTATATTGATGGTGATGATACAATGTTGGTGATGGGATAATGATTGTGATGGTATAATGATTGTGATGGTATAATGATTGTGTTGGTATAATGATTGTGATGTTATAATGATTGTGATGGTATAATGATTGTGATGGTATAATGATGGTGATGGTATATTGATGGTGATGGTATAATGATGATGATGATGGTATATTGATGGTGATGGTATAATGATAGTTATGGTATAATGTTGATGATGGGGAATGATTGTGATGGTATAATGATGATGATGGTATAATGATGGTGATGGTATAATGTTGATGATGGGATAAGGATTGTGATGGTACAATGATGATGATGATGGTATATTGATGGTGATGGTATAATGATGGTGATGGTATAATGATGATGATTGTATAATGATGGTGATGGTATAATGTTGATGATGGTATAATGATGGTAATGGTATAATGATGATGATGATGGTATATAGATGGTGATGGTATAATGATGGTGATGGTATAATGTTGGTGATGGGATAATGATTGTGATGGAATAATGATGATGATGGTATGATGATGGTGATGGTATAATTTTGATGATGGGATAATGACTGTGATGGTATAATGATGTTGATGGTATAATGATGGTGATGATATAATGATATCGATGGTGTAATGATGGTGATGGTATATTGATGGTGATGGTATAATGCTGGTGGTGGGATAATGATGGTAATGGTGTAATGATGGTGATGGCATATTGATGGTGATGGTATAATGAAGTTGATGGTATAATGATGATGGTATAATGATGTTGATGGTATAATGATGGTGATGGTATAATTATGTTAATGGTATAATGATGGTGATTGTATATTGATGCTTGCGATGGGAGGGGTTGGGTTAGAATTGGGTTATCAGAAGCACAATTTTAACTAGCGAAGTAAGCGAAAGTTCAAGATGAAATCGTCACAACCCATCTCCAATGGGTTCGTACTTCATGGAGTAAAATATACTTCACAATATGTGTTATCGAATTGGGACTTTTCAGAAGGATACGCAATGACATTGTAAATGTAAGTCGATGACATATTCAAGGCTTGCTAAAGTGGGATGACATGACATGAAGGATTTGAAAGAATGGCATATTATTGAATTACCTGGGATGCGCACCTTATTAAAAGAGTGTGATGGGCGCTGGATACGAACATTTGAGATGACGTGAAAGAACCTGGACCAACCGCTGCTGGAAGTAATAAATTGCCTCGTTGTGACACATCAACAATGATCTTGGGACAGAGGAGGCCCAAGCTGCCCGTGCTTGAGAGGAAAAAAACGCGGGCATTTTGAAAAATGTTTTCATTTTGAACGTGCGTATACTCAATGCTTGTCGTCATACAAATGAATCACATAAGAACTTGTAGATATTTTAAAAATATATTTTAATATTATAAAGACAAGTGATCATTCTCAAACGTTCATTTAAGCTATTCTGTATAGATGTTTCTTTGGCATCTAGATTAGATTAAAAGTACATCTCGTTGGCATCTAGACTAGATAAGATTAAAAGTACAACTCATTGACATCTATAAAGCAATGTTTAATTAATGTTCTAGCAGTATGTGTCAGCATTACAGTGCCAAGTCATCACCGCGATAGATCGACGCGAAACATCTAATGTTCATGATTGAAGTTTTAGTAATTGGAAAACCTCGAATACACACATGACACAGTCACGAGTATTTGCACAATACTCTGGCTGCTGTCACTACACATACATTTATCATGGCCTACTCCCCATTCAATGAATAATAACACATTCGATTTTAGTGGCTGAAACTCCATAGTTTCTACTGAACCCTGAAGCAGCTAAGATCAATTAACTTTGGACATTTTTTAAACAAAGCCAAAATTAGATCGTACGAAATTACCAGAACAGGCAGAGGCGAATATTTCTCATCAAAGACGCACGAGCCGATGGTTGAACAGGCTAATGCTTCCAGTATTGCAATCTAACCAAAAAGAACCTCGACTTTGAGATCAGCGTGCTCTCAAACTCGAGAGCAGCGCTCTTGAGTTTGATCAGCCGAGCTACACTTGTTGTAAAAACTTCATTAAAGCCAGGTCAAACTTTTGTTCTTCTGCAAGCCAGCATGTTTGCAACTCTAGGATCATTTACCGAAGAAAGTCGCAGCTCGACTTTCCCTTTCATTGTAGCTCAACTCTAACAACCTCCGTCTACGGACAAAGTACAATTATTTATGTTATTTTCGAGTTCTATTTCCTCAACATGGATTTTTCAGTTTAAAGCTAATTTGTTCTGAATATCACTATTCACCCTGATGTAATACCAAATAACATACGTTAAAAAAAATTGGTTTGACAAGAATCATTGATACGACCTTGCATTTAAGTTGTGTTGAAATTACTGACACCAATAATTCCAGCACTATTAACATCAGGAAACGATAAATAAATCACTTTTCTGAGGTGTAATGTCATAATGTGCCGTTGATCTTCACAAAATAAATGAAAACAGTAATGACATCTTTTTAGAGTAGATATTAGCAATGACATACCTAGCAACACCTCCATTTGCCCTTTGCGAGTCTGCCAAGGTCATGGAAGGTGCCACTTCCGTTTTTTTCATCAACCCTATTCTTTACAGTGACTTATTATTTCTAACGACAGGTGTACGTGATACTCTCACTTACTTCTGTTCGCTCAATGATAGCGAATACATCGTTTATCAGGGTGCCATTGAAATAGATGTGGCTTTGCTTGTCCGCGTCATCTGTCACGTGATCAATGGCGCTCCCTTGTAAAGCCAACCGGCGGCGCTTGTCAGAGCCCAGTCTAGTCAGACCATCCGGTGAGTGAGGGTGTGAGCCGCTCCGCTCTACTTCCAACTCTTCCTTTTAACCTTTGTTATCAGCTTACCAGCAATCGTATGTATAATGAGTGTAACTTGTAGTACGTCAAACAGCTGCTGTTGGTGGTAGATGTGATATGGATTGTCGTAAGCGCGAGTAACAAAGGTACCTAACCGGTGCAAGAGTTCTTGATTCATCATGGAACTGTATCGATCGTTCTCTGCGGCGAGTACAGTTACGTAGAGGCTTTAAAAATCATATCTGCCTTGTAATCGATCCCGTTTGCTTTATGGTGTGTATATAAATTCAATGACCGTGTTAGTTCTGTTGAGGCTTGTAATTTTACTCCTACGTGAGCATTCCTTAAGGCATTAACCGGTTACCTACGATCGTGTAATGCCACTCTATTTTTAGCGAACATTGCACAAGCCGGCTCCTACGTAAATGGAGCTGGTAAGGCCTTTGCTGGCGCATTGCGGCTAGAATACAGCTCCTGAATTATTACTCCTTTTTATCTATATTGTAAGTTTGCTCATTCAATTTCGTAAACTTAGTGTAAATTCTTCTCTAGTGCAATTTGCAACCGACCCGTTGCTTTGAAGCTACTTTTATGAATGTCGGTGGGAACCATTCTGTTCTTGTGTATTGTTCCCGAGGAATATATGATGAAGAAGTTGGCAGCTAGAGCCTTACCACTCGTCCATTCGTTATGAATGCAGTGTCTAAGCAGTATTGGCGCAGTTACAATATCATCGTAAATGAGATTGTTCATAAGTCACTCTGTACCGGGTGTAAATGAACACATCCTGTCCTTGCTGCCCCTACCAGCAGCCACCTACTTTTAAATGTAATGGGTCTCACTTCTGTTCTTGCGGAACTGGCAATAGCCACGTCTTTATTGACTGCTATTTAGTTCATTTCTTCAAACAATTGTCGGACGCATCTCGATGCAACTAAAAAATATACAGTTTTCATTAAGGACTTCCCAATGACTAGTTAGACCTCTTATCTTGATAATTGGTCGAATGCCTTTCATCCAGTTGACTGTTAAATTTAAATAATGCCCTTCACCTTTTCACACAAATACATTTCAGTACCTGCAGTGTAGGTATATTTTGATTAACTTGATGCAGTGTAAGCTGTAAGTAAATGCTAGCTTGTTGATTTGCATCTACTTATAAATGAAATGTATTTCTAATAAAATATTCATTCACACACTTTGACAACAATTCATTTAAGAATTTCTTTAGATGAATGATGATTATCATTGACTAATGATTAGTTATTGAAGATACAGCATAAAATATTGTTATTTGTCTCCATGAAGCTGAACCTTTGATACCATATTCCTTGTTATCTGTGAATTAGATAGCTTTATCATAACTCCTGACCAGGCCCTCAATCACTTGTTATCTATTCCCAGTCACATTGATCATGTTGAGGTCAGGTGTTTGTATCAAGAAAATCCATCCCCCTCATTCAGAGCTAATAAATTTTTCAACTTTTCCTCTGTGTAGGAGGGGATGCATTTTTGTAGATATTTTTGTGATGAAAAATAGAGTGAATAGCTGATCAATCCCACTGATTTGTTCAGGTTGAGGGTAAAACAAGTCACAGTACTATATGTTGTCACTGATGTAGCTCTGTTTATTTGAGCTGATGCACATACATTGACAACTGTGCTAGAATTCCAATCACTCTAATCTTGTGTAGCTGATGCTGAGATGGGAGAGGGTTCAATCCAAATTATGAAAATCTTTTATGCTGTTGGTAAACATTTCATGCAAAAAGTAAACTTCATGACTACACCTTCTGATCCTAATTTTCCTTCTCTCACAGGTGCAGCCCTCCCCTCTACTCTCCATCTTGCGCCCCTCAGATCGCCATCATGTCCAAGATCGGAATCAACGGATTTGGCCGCATCGGTCGCCTGGTGCTTCGTTGCGCCATCGATAAGGGCGCGCAGGTGGGCACTGGGGAGATGGTCACGCAGCCTGTGGAAAGAATGGGCACAGGACCTGATAGTTATGGTGATTACCTTACAGGGTGGTGGGAATCCTTGTGTCAACCACAGATACAGGGGCAGGCTGTTGGATATCGAAATCGAAGGTGGTCGGCAGGCATGGGATGAGCGATATAATGTCATGGCAAGACTGGGACCGGCTGAAGCTTGAGATGACTGACAGAGGCGTTCAGTTTTGGACATTCTGCAGCATTGCGTTTTTGAAGGCAAATACAGCTAGTAACATGCATAAAATGTGAATGTTCTTAGTGAAACTGCCCCTGTGCCGAACCTACGATCGGCGGCGGCAGCAGCACCAAATGTAGTGAATTTAGTTTGATTTTGCATGTTGACCGAGTGTGACCTATAAACTTCTTCATTGGTTGTATGGAGTCAATCAAAGTTCTCGGCCTAATTTTGTGCGTTTGTCCCATCAACAAAATAATTATATTGAATATATAAATTACTAGAATCTGGCTGAATATATACCATTTAAGCAATACTAATTTTTGACATGGGTTGGTGTAGATTCCTACGCAGTGAGATCTTTATGTTGCATTGCAGAAACCAGCTTCCACCCTGTAATGACCTTCTCACAGAATGGTTGGTTTCCTATGAAATCATCGCCTGTTAGAATGGTATTTTGTAGTACAGCTTCTATGGAGAGGACTTTTAATATAAATATATATATATATATATATATATATTTATATATTATATGTAATCCATTATATCTTGTTACCAATGTAACTTGAGTCAGATGGTAGCAATTTTATAAATGAATATGTTTATTTCCTGTACGGTCAGCTGTGCAATATGGATCGTAATTGAACGCTGGCACATGCTTGAGACTGAGCTACATTCGTGTCTATTATCTGCTACTTTTCCTTAAGTCTCGCGCCTTCAGTCAGAGGCGCCGCGAGGAGTAAAATGGTTACTAGTATTTCTTAGTTGTGATGATGATAATTAACTAGCATTTCTTAGTCGTGCAATCTTGATCATCGAGGACTGAACAAGCGACGAACGAGCGGCCGAAGCTGTGTTGTCACTCGTGTTATTACCATGGCACTCCACAAGCCGTATTGGCCTAATGAATAGTATCAATCATAAGGATATGGGAATAACGTGATTGGGATTACGTATTTAGTAAGACTTTGTAAGTAAAAGTCTGCTTTTGTTTTATACTCTGATCCTCAGTTTCATTGGCACGGACAATGTTGAAACTGATCTTCTTATCGACTACTTTTTCAAATTATTTCAAGGGATTTTTTTTTGTAAAGTTGGCGTGGCTTCGCAGGTCAACTAGCTGTTCTAGTCTGGACTTGCCACCCTGTGGCAGCTGGGCATCTGAATGGAAATTCAAGTGTAAAGTACCGCCTTGCTAACTGCAAAAAATGCAGTTTTCTTGCCACCGTATTAGACCATACCATTTTCAAATTAGGTGGCTACTAGAAAGCTCGTGTTTTTTTGCAAATGGTGGTGTACATTTTACTACGTCAGTTTTTCTGATTGTATGTCGTTGTGGGAAATTACCTAGAAAATAATTTTGATTGGCTACCTACATGTTCTCGATTGATTAAGACGAATGCCGCCAAAACCCCCGAACTCCGTTGTAAATGTTAGCCCCTCTATGGATCTTACGTATAATGCAGTCCCATTTGCCATAAACGTAAGCGAAACCGTTTAACACTGTTTCCACGGAAAGATATTACTGCAGCTTTATGTGGTTAATGCGCAAGACATGATGGTATTATGCGCTGCAATTCCCGTTTTCAGTAGGACGACGTGTCCTTTCAATCGAAACTGTTTCGTTCCCAGTTTTCAAACCTTTGTATCCATCCATCTGTCTGTGGGAACACTCAGACAAAAATGGTTTGTGCAAGTTAGCTCCTCTGGAGTAAGCGATCCAATAGTTTTTTTTTTCTGATGTTCCCTCCGAAAAAGAATTTTGGAATTTTACCTCGTCCTGCAGTTTGAAGCAGTCAGATTGAGCAATACATCATTGGACTGTCATTGCGCAGCAATACGTCTTTATTCGAACATGAAGTTGTCAACACTATTTTTGGACCTTAAAAAAGCATGACTATCTAGAACCCTATTTACATTCCCTAAATATCGATGAAGTTTCCGGCGTTTGTCAGAACGTTTTTTCAGACTACGAATATTGAGAAGTGTGTATATAAAGGCAGAATGCCGAATCTTCTAGAAGGCGGGGGTTGGCCGCCGCTTAGGTGCCTCTTACTAGTCTCATACACTCGCACACATGCCAAACCCTGAGGCCTGGAATGACCGAGAAGCATCACGCAACACTGCGGGCCAGGAGTAAAGTTTGGGGCTAGTGTCATCACCCTTAGCCAGACCGCTTCGTATATTTTTTCGTGCTGCGTCATAATAGCCAGGTCTTTCTCCACAAACTACACATTTCTCAACAAGACATCAATGACTGGAAAGCGCATCAGAACCGCGTCAGAACTCTTATTCGCAACCATCCAACACTCGCCTGTCCATTGCACGCTCCCGCAACCTCTACACTGATGTCTCCTCTTCAAAGCTCGCTCGTTGCCACCCACATTAACTCCGGTCGACTTCTAGTTTAACGTCCACTCACCTTAGCTTCAATCACCCTTTCCACAAATCTTGCATCATATAAATTCACCCTGTGTGCCCGAACCTCCTCAGAACACTTGCATCTAGCCAGTCGTCTAATTTATTCACCATCCTTGTTCTCGTTGGCACTACGTCATTATTGATTCCATCTCTTGACTCCGGTCATGCCTCTCGAAGACGTTCAACCATCTTTTCTGCCCCCCCCCCCCTCACGCCTCATCACTGTAGAGCACATTCTATCTAACCACTCTACTACCCTCATTACCTCCAAACCGAATGTCCTACATCCCGTTGAACTTAGTGCACCCAATACTTTACACCCTTCTTTCACTATGGATCTCACTGGAGTTTATTCTTATTGAGTCTTCTCCACACGAGCCTAGGTCCCTGAAACTATGAACTTCTTCCAATAACTCAATTTAAGTGACACTAATTTTGCTCGCATAGTCATTTTTCGAACTTTACTAACTTTACCCACGTTGATGCGCAACTTCCTTTCCTCTCTCATCACCATACCAAACTCCGACACTAGCTTACACAACTTTTCCGAATCTGCCACCTGTGTCTTTATCATACGCTAAACAGCAACTGACTCTACTGTCAACGCAGCCCAAACCTAACAGCTAACCTCGACCCGATACTCGTGTTGACCTCCCCGAGTACTTCATCCGTGTAGAGATTGAACAGCCAGCGAGATGTGACTCGACCTTGTCTCAGACCCATTTTCACTGGGAACCAAACACTAGCCTCGCTCCGCCCAACCCATACAAACCCACGCCTCGTTGTTGACCCTATCGCAGGCCATTTCTAGGTCCATCAAGGCCCAGTACTCGCACTTTCCCTTCGCAAGGTACTTCGCTGATAATCTCGCTGCAAGAATTGTTCTACACACCCTCTACCACTTCTAAAGTCACACTATTCGGCGCCAATCGCTCACTCCGCACCGTCTTTAATTCTCTTGACAAACTGATTTTCTGAGTCTCTGCATTCATTTGAGGCAAAACCAGGGTAGTTAACCTCTTCAACCATTCGACTACTGTTCCTCAACCCCCTCCTGACACAGAGTAACAACGCCGTCCAAACCTGAGACTTTCCTTGCTTTCATAACTTCCATCGTCTCTAGCACCACAAATCTTAAACTGGATTCAACACTATAAAAAGACCTGATCTAAATGTTGTTAACATAACTAGTTTATTCGTACAAGCAACTGATGCAGATGGAGACATAATCATTCCGCGGCGTTGTCATGTGCTTGGAAAAATAATCCAGAAATTCAGTTTCCTACAGTTACTGACATTAGGCCGAAATCCTCCAGTAAGGGGGGTTGCCGACGACAAGGCGCACCTCACACTCTCATACTCACACTCCCTCACCTCAACTCTTTTGCGCAAAAGAGTCCGGCCGCAACACACCCTCCGGGTCATGAGTGCGGTTCGAGGTCAGTTTCGGCAGCAGGGCGTGACTGGTTAACCCCTGCCGCGGCACGATGACCGGACTCCCCCGCCCACGACCATCCCGTCCGTCAAAGATATGCCTAAGGCGGAAAAGCACATCAGGGCAGTGTCAAACTCATCCGTTCACTATCATTCTCCACTCACGCCTATCCAGTGCACACTCTCTCGCCACCTCCACACTCGTGTCTCTCCTTCCTAACACCTGCTTTATGCCGTCCATCCACCCAAACTTCGGTCTCTCTCTAGGCCTCTCTGGTGGAAATGAGGCCCAAATCAATCGATCAACTCTCTAGGCCTACGTCCACTTGCTTCTGACTTCAACACCTTTTTCACCGATCTCCCTTCATCCATCCTCACCATGTGCCCGAACCATCTCAGAACGCGCGAATCAACTCTGTTCTCTAACTTCTTCACCATTTCCGTTCTGATGCAAACCACGTCGTTAGTGAACCTGTCTCTCAGCGACACTCCAACCATGCTCCTCAAACATTTCATCTCGAAAACAATCAACCTTCTTCTCTCCTCTGCTCTCACCCCCCTAAGTCTCAGCTCCGTACAGCACTCTTGGCAAAACAACACCCTCATACAGCCCAAACCCTCTCTAGGCTTCCATCCCCAACGTCCTTCAGCTCATTACGCTCTTCAGTGCACCCAACACTTTACACCACTCCTTCACTCGCGACTTCACCTCAGTTTCCACTAAATCAGTCTTCTCCACATGGGAGCGCAAATACTTGCAGCACTAAACTTCTTCCAACAACTCTCCATTTAGGAGGACACTAATTTTGCTCGCATTGACAGGCCTCGAGCATCTCCTTACTTTACTTTTACCCACGTTCACTCGAAGCATCCTCCTCCCACACACTCTACCAAACTCAAACACTAGCCTACATAGCTTCTCCTCTGAATCCGCAACTAGGGCCGTATCAATCGCAAATAGCAACTGGCTTAGCTGTCAACTCCGCCCATTCGCTTCCAACAGCTCCAAGCCACGACCCAGCAAACTCGCATTCACCACCCTGACCACTCCATCCATACAGATATATAGATATTGAACAGCCAGGGAGACATCATGCAGCCTCGTCTCGGTCTCACTTTCACTGTGAACCAATCACTCGCCTGGCTTCACACTCAGACACATGCTCGGCTGCCAACATAGAAACTCTGCACCGCTTACTACAAATGTCCGCCCACTCCATACAAACGCAACACCCTCCACTGCGCTTCCCTGTCAATCCTGTCGGATGTCTTCTCCAGATCCATGATAGCCCAGAACACGTCCTTTCCCTATGCAAGGTACTTCTCACAGACCTGTCTCACTGCAAAAATCTGATCGGCGTACCCTCTACCACTCCTAAAACCACACTGTTCCTCTCCAATTGCGCAATCCGTACAGTCTCTAATCCTTTTGATCAGCATTCTCTCTTACAACTTACCAACCACATTTAACAGATACCTCTCGAGTTGCAGCATTCATTTCTATCGCCTTTGCCCTTATACAGCGGAACAATGCAGGCACTGCGATATTCACTTTGTATCACGACTGCCACGAAATACAAGTTCAGTAACCTCACCAACCATTCGACAATCGTTACTCCACCTTTTTCAAGCGCTTGGCCGCAACGCCATCCAAACCAGGGGCTTACCCTGCTTTCATCACCACCGCCTCCTGCACCTCTTCCCTGGTAATGTCCGCCACAAGTCTCTCAATACTGGCATCCTAGGACCACCACTAACAGCAACAATGTCAGCCTCTCTGTCATCCTCGACATTCAACAACTCGTCTAAACACTCTGCCCACCTCTTCCGTACATCACCACTTCCCAACATCAACTAGCCATTTTCATCCTTCACCACTTCCTCCTTTCCAGTCTCTCCCGTTCTCACCATCTCTTTCTAGAACATCTTGTTCTCCTCAAAATACTGGCACAACCGTCTGCCCCACCTGGCATCCGCGTCCCTTTTGGCTCTTCTCACCACCCGCTTCACCTCGTTTCTCCTCTCTTTAGAGCCTTCATATGTCACACCGATTTCACCTGCAACCAATCCTCAAACGCTCCTCTTTTCCGTGCCAACGCCAGTTTAACCTCCTCGTTCCATTACTCTCAACCTTTCCTTTTGCACACGCCCACACGGCGCGCACCACACACATCCTATGCACATCTCAGCAACACATCTCTTAACGTCTTTCATTCTTCCTACACATCTCTCAGGTCCTGTGCTCTCACGTTGTCATATTCTTCTCTCAACGCCTCCCTGTCTCATTGGGATGCATCCCTATTAGTAGTGCTAAGTAAACTTAAGTTTGGTATCCATCTGTCTGAAATATCAACCTAAATTCGCTTAAATCCCAGATCAAAACGAGGTTAAGAAGTGGTGAGTTTGATAAAAAGATTGTTCCCTCAGTTATTTAATCTCTGATAACGTTAAGGGAGCCATTACTATAAATTAAAATAGAGCCTCAATCGGCTCGTTCATGGCTGAGAAGATGGACAACCACATGAAAGGGCTCGACCCGAATAGAGTTGAGCGATTTTCTAGTTCTCCCTTGCGGCGCAATAAATAGTTTTTATCTGCCTTGGCAGGAAATAAGTCCAATAGAGAATACAGAATCAATTCAGACATGGTCTGTATTCGCAGATGATGAGTCTAGTTACATCAAAGTCGAGAGTTTCTATGTTATGTCGTTAATGCCGAAGCTGTAACTGTCACGGAAGCCACATCCATGACACCTGTCTCACTCCTCCATCGGTAGTTTTCGAACCATTGGTGTTCTGCTCTGCCACATCTCGTCAAGTTGAAACTCTGCTAAGGTTATGAATTTCCCGTTACTGTATTTAGTTGTAGATGTGCTGCTCTCTTTTCCATTCCTGCCATGGCTCAGATGTCTCGTTTTGCAGGTGGTCGCCGTCAACGACCCCTTCATCGCCCTGGACTACATGGTCTACATGTTCAAGTACGACTCTACTCACGGCGTTTTCAAGGGAGAGGTCAAGGTTGAGGACGGTAACCTTGTCGTTAACGGCCAGGTCATCAGGGTATTCAACGAGATGAAGCCTGAGAACATTCCATGGAGCAGCGCTGGCGCTGAGTACATTGTAGAGTCCACCGGCGTCTTCACAACCCTCGACAAGGCAAAGGTTCACTTCAACAACGGCGCTAAGAAGGTCATCATCTCTGCTCCTTCCGCCGATGCCCCCATGTTCGTGATGGGCGTCAACGAGGAGAAGTACACAAAGGATATGACCATCGTCTCTAATGCCTCCTGCACCACCAACTGCCTCGCCCCCATCGCTAAGGTCCTCAACGACAATTTCGGTATCGAGGAAGGTCTCATGACCACCGTGCACGCCGTCACCGCCACCCAGAAGACCGTGGACGGCCCCTCAGCAAAGGATTGGCGCGGTGGCCGTGGCGCTGGCCAGAATATCATTCCATCCTCCACCGGAGCCGCTAAGGCTGTCGGTAAGGTCATCCCAGAACTGAACGGCAAGCTCACCGGAATGGCTTTCCGTGTGCCCACCCCCGATGTTTCCGTGGTCGACTTGACCGTCCGTCTTGCAAAGGAGTGCTCGTATGACGACATCAAGGCTGCCATGAAAGCCGCCTCAGAGGCTGGACCCCTCAAGGGCTACCTCGGATACACCGAGGACGACGTCGTGTCATGCGACTTCACCGGCGACAGCCGATCCTCAATCTTTGACGCCAAGGCCGGCATCCAGCTGAGCAAGACCTTCGTCAAGGTTGTGTCTTGGTACGACAACGAGTACGGCTACTCCAACCGCGTTATTGATCTCATCAAGCACATGCAGGTCGTTGACGCTTAGACTAGCAGGTACCACCCCTCTTTCTCTGTTGTTGCAGTAGGATGCCCTAGGTACGATAAGCTTGGATGAATGAGTATATTTTTTGTTTTCTCGTTTGTTTTGTGATCGCAGCCTGACTCAAGGAAATAAAGTAATGTATAACTAGTGGTGATCTTCCTTACCTTCTTTCGGAACTTATCAAGAGGTTCAAAGCTCGATATCTTTTGGAGTACTGGCGATTATCTCCTCGCGTTTCTGATAGAGCGTCCATGAGAGATTGTTTCAGATATGCCGATGTATCTGCCTCCTTTGCAGTATCCGTGGTGAATCTATCAATAGGACATAT
>SDVV010012291.1:0-15517 GCA_016164225.1 Gammarus roeselii
TGTATATATATATATACAGAGAGGCTGACAATGCTGCTGTGAGTAGTGTTGCGCGGATGCCGGTTTTTGGAGAGAGCCTTGCTGCGGACATCACAAGGAAAGAGGTGTAGGAGGCGGCGGAGGTGATGAATGCAGAGGAAGCACCTGGTTTGGATGGCATTGCAACTGAGTACCTGAAAAAGGGTGGAATAACGATTGTCGAATGGTTGGTGAGGCTACTGAACATTTGTTTTGTGGCGGACGTGGTACCGATTGAGTGACGCAGTGTTTGCATTGTCCCGCTGTATAAGGGCAAAGAAGATAAAAATGAATGCTGCAACTCAAGAGGTATATATCAGTTTGTTGTGTGTGGTCTGTAAGCTGTATGGCAGAGTGCTGATCGAAAGGATTAGAGAATGTATGGATTGCGTAATTGGAGAGAAACAATGTGGCTTTAGAGTGGTAGAGGGTGTGGCGATCAGATTTTTGCAGTGAGACAGGTCTGTGAGAAGTACCTTGCAAAAGGAAAGGATATGTTCTGGGCCTTCATGGATCTGGAAAAAGCATAGGACAGGATTGACAGGGAAGCGCTGTGGAGAGTGTTGCGTTTGTATGGAGTGGGCGGAAAGCTGTTGAAAGCGGTGCAGAGTTTCTATGTTGGCAGCCGAGCATGTGTCAGAGTGGGGAGCAAGGCGAGTGATTGGTTCACAGTGAAAGTGGGTTTGAGACAAGGCTGCGTGATGTCTTTATAGCTGTTCAATCTCTATATAGATGGAGTGGTCAGGGAGGCGAACGTGAGTGTGCTGGGTCGTGACTTGGAGCTGGTGGAAGCGAATGAGCGGAGTTGGCAGTTGAACCAGTTGCTGTTTGCAGATGCTGCGGCGCTGGTGGCGGATTCAGAGGAGAAGCTACTATGTAGGCTGGTGTCTGAGTTTGGTAGAGTGTGTGAAAGGAGGAAGTTTCAAGTGAACGTGGGTAAAAGTAAAGTAATGAGATGCTCGAGGACTGCCAATGCGAGGAGTATTAATGTCCTCCTAAATAGAGAGTTGTTGGACGGAGCTCAGTGTTTTAAGTACCTGGGCTCCCATGTGGAGAAGACTTACCTAGTGGAAACTGAGGTGAAGTCACGAGTGAAAGAGGGGTGTAAAGTGTTGGGTGCACTGAAGAGCGTAATGAGCTGCAGGACGTTGGGGATGGAAGCAAAGAGAGGCTGTATGAGGGCGTCGTTGTCCCAACTGTGTTGTACGGAGCTGAGACTTGGGGGGTGAGAGTAGAGGAGAGGAGAAGGTTGAATGTTTTCGAGATGAAATGTTTGAGGAGTCTGGCTGGAGTGTCGCTAAGAGACAGGTTCACTAACGACGTGGTTCGAATCAGAACGGGGATAGTAAAGAAGTTGGAGGATAGAGAGGATTCACGTGTTCTGAGATGGTTCGGGCACGTGGTGAGAATGGATGAGGGGAGATAGGTGAAAAGAGTGATGAATGCGGAGGCGAGTGGTCGTAGTCCTAGAGGGAGATCGAAGTTTGGGTGGATGGATGATGTGAAGCAGGCGTTAGGTAGGAGAGACATAAATGTGAAGGTGACGAGAGAGCATGCAATGAACTGGCGTGAGTGGAGAATGGTTGTGGATGGTTGATTTTGACGCTGCTCTGATGTGCTTTCCCGCCCTTGGCAACTTGCTGCCGGGATGGTCGTGGGTGGGGGAGCCGGGCCATTATGACGCGGCGGGAGTAAACCAGTGAAATCTGTCCAGCCGTGCTGCTAACAATGGATCCTCGGACTGCACTCGTGACCCAGAGTGTATGTTGCGGGGGTACCGGCCGGACCATTTAGCACAAAAGGGCCAAGTTGTGTGAGTGTGTGAGGTGCGCCTTGTCGTCGGCCACCCCCCTTTCTGGTGGATTCGGCCTAGTGTCTGTATCTGTAAAATGATCTGCCCTGGACCGTTTCAAATAGTTGCGGAGAGTTACAAGGGCGCGTACTAATGAACAGATGGATCTGACCAGTCAATTGGGTTACAATTACTGGCATTGAAAGTCGAGCGAACCTTCTCGCAGTGGCCACGAATAGCGAAGCGTGACTTGAGGCGACGGACAAGGGAAGAAGGGTCAATGAGAGACCAGTGTAAGTCATGACTTGAGGCGACGGTCAAGGGAAAAAGGATCAATGAGAGACCAGTGTATGTCGTGACTTGAGGCAACGGTCAAGGGAAAAAGGATCAATGAGAGACCAGTGTATGTCGTGACTTGAGGCGACGGTCAAGGGAAGAAGGATCAATGAGAGACCTATGTCTGACGCGACTTGAGGCAACGGTCAAGGGAAAAAGGATCAATGAGAGACCAGTGTATGTCGAGACTTGAGGCGACGGTCAAGGGAAGAAGGATCAATGAGAGACCAATGTTTGGCGTGACTTGCGGCGACGGTCAAGGGAAGAAGGATCAATGATAGACCAGAGTTTGGCGAGGCTTGAGGCGACGGTCAAGGGAATAAGGATCACAGAGAGACTAGTATTTGGCGAGACTTGAGGCGACGGTCAAGAGAAGAAGGATCAATGAGAGACAAATGTTTGGCGTAACTCGAGGTTACGAGGGAAGAAGGATCAATGTGAGACCAGTGTTTGGCGTGACTTGAGGCGACGATCAAGAGAAGAAGGATCAATGAGAGACCAGTGTTTGGCGTGACTTAAGGCGACGATCAAGAGAAGAAGGATCAATGAGAGACCAGTGTTAAGGAAATGAGGGCTGCACACACGTGCTAGTCAAGCTAACCTGTTGCTCAAGTTGTTCCACTCGTGTGCGCTCCTCCGCCAGCCGTTCGTGCAGTGCGCTTGACTCGGCCATAAAGGCGCTCTGAGGGAGGAAAAAGTTTATACTGAGAGTGGACACATTCATTGTAGTTTCCATGGCCTCAGTGGAACTGCATTGCAACCCTTCACAAAATGTAACACGATGGTAATGAGAGATTAGAGTGCCACGGCTTCCTCCTTCTGGCACGGGACGTAGCTACTTGTCAACTAACTTAACTTTGGAAGATGTGTTTAAGCCCCAGCGACCCAAGCCCTAGATGCAGAGTATAGCTAACTGATGGAAATTATATCAAGGTCGAGACGTATGCCAGACGATTCATGTTAAATCCACTTTTAAATATTCAATTACTTGAACTTGGGAAAAAAAACTGCAATTGATACAGTACTCTAAAATACATTTCCCAATGAGAAATTAATCGCACTTTGTATACGTGTTTTTTACAGTAGATGAATTTACGCACTGTTCACAGTTCATTCGCTGTTTTGTTATAGCGGTGACAGCTTTGTAGTCAAGCCCCACATCATCAGACCTCAAAAGCACAGTGCACTGCTTTTGAGGTCTGACGATGTAAGGCGTGACAACGAAGCTGTCACCGGTATAATAAAACAGTGAAAAACTGTGAACAGTGCATAAATTCATCTACTATATTACCACTGATGTATTCAGGGCGCGTGTCTACAAGAAATAAAAGATTCAATTTCATCATTCACTAGTTCGTACTAACCTTCAAACAGAAAATCGCTATTTTCCAATAGTGCCTAAATGAACGGGGTGGCATGTTTACGACAGAAACATTCAGCCTCGAAAGTGATTAGACTGGAGAGTTTTGAGCAGAATGTGTTTAGGCTGGAAAGTTTTGAGCAGAATGTGTTTAGGCTGGAAAGCTATTACCAGCGAATATCTTACCCTGGAAAAATATAGGATGGAATGTTGATACGACGGAAAACGTTTACGATTGAATTTCAACACGCTGGGACGCATTTTCAAATAATTTTTTTAGAACCGAAAGTGTTTAGCACGGAATTTCTTAGGACCGAAAGTGTTCAAGCTGGAATTATTTTGCCTCGAAAATTTTACGATGGAAAGAATCCTAGCTGGAAACTACCCCAAATCATCTGACACAGTTATGTATAGGATCGAATAGTTTAGCCCTGAAATGGTTTTGAACGAAACGTGTTTAGGACGGAATAATCTACGATGGAATTTATTTTTTTTCGTTCTAAATAGATTCCGCCCAAAACATTTTCCGGCTGAAATACCTTCGACTGAATCAAGTTGCCCACGTAAGCATTTCCATTGAAAAAAAAATCGTCGTAAATAGTTTCTATCCTGAATAATTCGATGCTATAACTTTCCATCCTAAACACTTTCGCCCCAATTCCCTTTCTGAGCAAAAACGTTTCATGCCAATGAACAATATGTTCAATCTACTTTCCAGGCTACAGGTTTTCGATTGAAAATTTTCCCTTCGAAAACACGTTTGATGGAAAACAGTTTCCAGCTAAAATGAATCCGTAGAATTGTTTCCGTCATAAACACTTTCTGGGCTAAATAATACCAGCGTAAATACCCCGCCCAAATGAACGCTGTAGTCGATGAACCAAATTTGAGCAATTTGTTTGTGCGCATATTAGCTACCTATAATTAAGAGGATCTCAAATGAGAACCCAGCTACTGTTAAATCTCTCCATATAGCTACCTTAATCATAGAAGACTCCTAAAGGACAACCCTCAGACCAAGATGGTACAATGAGACCTTCAAATTTTACAACCTAGTTTAAAAGTTTACTACCATGTAGACACCCTAGTAGTGAATGTTATGATAGATTAAAAACTCTTTGATAGTAGATGATTACAAAAAAATGATTTTCTGAGTCATGGGGTAAAATCACACTTATAGTCAGCCTCACTACGCTAGATTAGATTACAGAACGAGGCTTTTTATCGCTCTGGAATCAGCATCCTTCTGGCGTCCAACGTCAAACCAGCCAACCGTTTACTGCGGTGTCAAGTTATAAACCATTCTTTTCCATTAGATTAGTGATAGGTTTAATACATCGTAAAGTCAATGTCCTTTACGTGGCAAATGTCAAAGGCATGAACGGGTGTCCCAGGAGGCCATGAACTCCGAAAGTGCTGCGGCCATATAGCCCCAGCATTCTCCGGGTGACGGCAAGGAGGTTTAACACGCAACCTACTCTGCTACAAAGCCCCGAACATTCGTAGTCGTCCTCAAAGTTTCGGGGGCACTGCACCCCTACACCTGATGAGGGAAGAAGAAGAAGAGACAGGAAACGGGGACCTCATGTATCAGATTTTAACTCAGTGAAGAGAATCCCGCGCATGAGAACAGCTCGAATGGACAGAAGATAAAGGAGGAGTCGTAGAAAAAGGTTGCTTGAGAGAGCGAAACTTGGCTGTTAGTGGCAAGCCAAACAGAAAAGTTACGACCGGTGTCAGTGCGTGTGAGGGAAACGACTATTGCGAGAGTTGTGGAAGAAAATTTTAAATTAGTTGCTACCAGCTTAAACGAAATATAAGATGCAAACGATGAAAATAGAAGTCAAGTAAATTAAGGATGGGGAAGAAAAGAAGAGCTAGTTAAGGGTGAAGACGAGGCGAGACTGATGGGAAATAAGGGTGTTCACTCTTCCGGGTGGGTTGTGAACCTAACAGATGCATAGGGTGAAGACTATCGATAGGGTGAGAGTATTGGTGCGTGATTTGTTTGTTGAGGAGGCCGCACAAAGTCATACCGAGGAAACTTGCTACAGTATTCACCATCTGGAAGAGGGCTGAGAGGCTACATAAAGCCAACCAGGAAGGAAACTCACCGCTCCTCGCCTTACGGCATCAACTGGAAGATAGCCAGTTGTTGCCGTAAGGCGTCAGTTTTGTCGTAAGGCGTTAACTTCCTGTTGATGCCTCGCGGCATCAACAGGACGAAGACACACAGAAAGGGAACTCACCGCCCTCCGACCCACAGCATCCGCTTACGGGAAGATGGCTGCGAGGCCGCGCGCAGACACTCCGTAAGGAAACCAACCACCTCAACCCAACTTACTTTAATGGTTTCAACCTCATCTCTGAAGCGGTCAATTTCAACCCGCGCCTCTTGCGTGGCGGTCACCACCTGATCGAGAGACGAGTAGCCGCCCAGCTCCTGCGTGAAGAGGAAGGCGGTGTGTAAGAGACGACTTCGGCAATGTAATTACGTAGCGAGAGTCAGTACTAACATACAAATAGAGCAGGCTGTGGAGTTGCGGTAAAGTTTAGACATTGAGTTAGAAGCACACCAGAGTTGAAGTCCTTACTCGAAAAAAAAAATGAATAAGAGATCCCAAGCATGAGGTCTGTTATCCAGCCAGGGATCAGTACGGTCAAGAATATCAAGAATGGAAAAAAAGATGACCACCCAAACTTAAATGATTTCGAATATCTATAGTAGGTAGATCAACATCAAATAAACTATTGCTTAACCTACGGCACTATTTGCGAGGCAATGGTAAGAAGTAACAGAGCCGACTTCTTTGTAAGTGTGGTGTGGACGATGTCCACTCTAATGATGTGACAATCCTTAACCACATTCGAGCGGCACCAAACACAGTTAAGACAATGTTAGAGTGACAAGGTTTTCAAAACAGTTTAGATTAGAGTGTCAAAGATTTCAAAACGCTACCTTAAAAACATTCTGAGAGAGTTTTGTCCAACTTTAGCTCACGGACTTCAGACGCCATGAAAAACGTAGTTAATTACAGCCATTGCTAAGAAATGTTCTTTATGCTGTGACTGTCAAAGGTTTGCACGGGTGCCACGGGAGGTACAAAATGAAGAGTAGCTCACCTGTGAGTGGAGTGGGCGTGGCGAGGCGAGTTGGTGAGGAGGTAGGTGGTGATGATGGTGGTGCTGAAGGCCCGCTCCCGTCATGCTTTCGCTGGTCAGCGAAGAGTTACACTCAGACCCTTCCTCGGATGCACCACCTCCACTTCCGGCCCCTCCACCCCCTCCACTGCTGCCACCTCCTCCACCGCTGTGGTAACCGCCGCTCCCTCCACCTCCGCTGGTTGTGAAAACGAAACCTATGTCAATCAAATTACAAACAACAGTATCGAATGATTTAATCATTCAAAGCAAACGACGAAGTCTCATAATGTGAAGTATGCTATGATATAGTGAGATAAGAAGTTGAATATGTAGCGTTAGGCAAGTTTACGGTTCATCAATTAAGACGCCATTCAAACAAAAATCTGCAATCAATTCGGGACCAAGCTTAACTAAAAATGCTTACTCTATATACTAATAGAGACAGGTTTGTGCAGTGAAAAATTTGGTAGGTTGATATACCCCAAATGTACTAAAAGTCGAACCACAAGGAAGGCAATGGTAAAATGGTTCATAGTTCTGGTCCCTTCACTGGTGATCATTTGAAATGGGATAGCATTGGAGATCATTGTAAGAAATTCTAACACAATTGGGATGTCAGAGGATAAAACAAAACTTGAACTCAAAGGGTCAAACAAAAATGTAACTTGAAAGGTAAAACAAAAGGTACACTTGGAGGGTAAACAGAAACAAGCGCTAGTGAACCTGATGAGTGAAACAAAAGGTAAACTTGTTTGGTTAACAGAAACAAGCGCTAGTGGAGTAGCCGTTAGCTGACAACTTAGTCACAATAAAGTAGCTACACATGGATCAATACATACAGCACTGGAAGACAGAAACTCTACTAACTAACAAAAGCAGGCAGGAAAGCCACACCATTGGTGAGGTCGCGTTGTGTGTTCATGTTGGTGAGTAGCTTCAGATATTGTAAAGGCTCCTAAAGCCTGGATTTATATCATAGACATCCTATAAGAATTGTAGTGCGTTATTGTTCGTCAATCATTCATTTAGGAGCGTCTGGCTCCAATCACAAATGGTGGTACGAAGACATCATCATGAGCAGGTACGAGCACCGACCTATTAATGTTAGTGGCTGCTGGTGCGGAAGCGATGGTAGGGAAGCAGTTGGCGGTGGTGGTGGCTGTGTTGGCCGTAGGTGTGGTAGAGCAAGAGTTGAGGCACACCCCAGGAGGGAGGGTGGCCGACCCGTGGTGGGTCCGCTCATCGTCTCGATCTTCGTCGCTCAGGATTTCCTTGATGTTGTCCGCTGAGCCAAACTTGTTCTTGATAAGATGGGCAAACTCGCGGGGCTTGCTGATCAGTCCCGACCTGAAGTTAGGACACTAGCATTGGTGGGGACTCTCTGTGTCTGCCTATCAGGACAAACACCAACAAGTGGAAGAACTTCGCTGCCATTGAGTGTCCAATGACAGGTTCGAGACACTAGCGATACTTCGCAATCATGCGTCTAACAAATGTGCGTGTGCGTCTTTATTTGCTGGTGGAGAACGAGTCTCGTTCCATTGTTGATGAACGAGTCTCGTTCCATTGTTGATGAACGAGTCTCGTTCCATTGTTGATGAACGAGTCTCGGTCCAGTGTTGATGAACGAGTATCGTTCCAGTGTTGGTAGGTCGAGAAACTAAAAATCCTGGCAGGTCGGGAGGCCGTGGTCACTGATCAGTTCGAGGACAGCGGTGGGATGCATGCTATGGTTGTGTTGACAATTCCACGGCCGCAGAGGAAGTAGATTCAGAGGCGCAAAGACCAAGGAACATAGCATGCTAGAGTTGGCGGAGGAAGAAAGGAAAACCACACAAGTGCTGGTGGAGGAAAAAAGGGAGACCGCGCAAGTTCTGGTGGAGGAAGAAAGGGAAACCGCGCCAGTGTTGGTGGGGGAAAAAAGGGAGGCCGCGCAAGTGCTGGTGGAGGAAAAAAGAGAGGCTGCGCAAGTTCTGGTGGAGAAAGAAAGGGAGACGGCGCATGTGCTGGTGGAGGAAGAAAAAGACACCGCGCAAGTGCTGGGAGATGAAGAAAGGGAGACCGCGCAGGTGCTGGTGGAAGAAGAAAGGATAACAGCGTAAGTGCTGGTGGAAGAAGAAAAGAAGACCATGCAAGTACTACGAGAGGTTAAAGAAGAAGTGATTGGGGAAAGACCAGCATTGGAGGGCAAGTAGTGGCGTGTCTGTGGTACCAGCATATGTTACAGGAGCAATACGAACGATACCCCGTACAAGAAACTTGTCAGCGAACAGCAATACTCATAAGGGAACATCTCACTCCAATACTAGTAACTCACTGGCACTCTGAACAATAACAGAGTTGCGTGTACATACGAGACGATACAAGTCATGCACTGCCAAATTGAACGTACTTTGTAGACCCGTGTTTTTTTGTGGACGAACAAGCTTGATGAGCACGAGGGAAGCAAGAATATATTAGACGAATATCTGACCAAAAACAGGAGGCGCAACCAATCTGACTCTCGGTGCAATCCAAAGATACCTACGAGAACACAACCTATAAATCATCGGAATGGAAGGACAATAGTTGATTTAGTTTCAGAGACTCGAGGCACATCGATATCAATTCCACCAGAGTAAAGTTAATTTCAAATATAGATCGACTTTCTAAGCTAAAATTACTTCGATTTTAAGAAAAATATAATGAGGCACAGATATTTGAATCGTGGGGATGTGTCGAGTTGAACAACATAAAGGCTGCGAGTGCAGCATTGAGAGGATTTTAGAATTGAGTGACAGGGATTTCTAGCAAGATCGAACATTAGGAAGAGTACAGATACGTCGTCTTTACACCTCCGGAAAGAGGTGAAGAGGGTGAGGATACGGGAGACCGTGAAAGAGGAGGTGGTCAAAGATGAAAACGGCCAGTTGTTGTTTGGGAAGTTGTGATGTACGGAAAAGAGGGGCCTATTATTTTGACGAGCCTTTGAATGCCGAGGATGTCAGAGAGGCTGACATTGTTGCTGTTTTGGAGGAGACTTGTTGGAGTCATTACTAAGGAGGAGGTGCAGGAAGTGCAAGATGCGGTAAAAGTGACGAAAGCACAGAGAGACCCTGGTTTGGACGGTTATGCGACTGAGTGCCTGAAAAGGGGTAGAGCAACGATTGTCGAATAGCTGACAAGGTTATATAATCTGTTTTATGTCGTGCTTGCATTGTTCTACTGTACAAAGCGAAAGGATAAATAAAAGAATGCTGCAACTCAAGACGTATTAGTTTGTTATGTATTGATGGTAAGTTGTACTGCAGATTGCTTATCAAAAGGGTTAGAGACTGTACGGATGGCGCATTTGGGGAGGAACAGTGTGGCTTCAGGAGTGGTAGGCGGTGTGCCGATCAGATTTTTGCAGCAAAGAGAAAGTATGTGTTCTAGGCCTTCATGAACTTGGCTAAGGGCTACGATAGGGTCGACAAGAAAGCGCTGTGGAGGGTGTTGCGTTTGTGTGAAGTGGACTTAAATCTGTGGAAAACGGTTATGAGCTCGTATGTTGGCAGAAGAGTGCCCGCTTCATAGATTTCATTCGGGACTCATCTCCACAGCAGCTGCAACGCTCACTCTATAAAAATGCAGCACCCACCACGTGGCCTCCCTGTGGCCCTATAGTAACCCTTTTCCGGATTCATGAAGTCCCAGAATACATCCACTCCCTTTGCAAGGTACTTTTCACAGACTTGTCTCACTGAAAAAATCTGATCGGCACAACTCTACCTCTACCGCTCCAGGAGCCACACTTTTCCCCTCCAATTGTAACATCCGTACTGTCTTTAATCGTCTTGATTAGCACTCTCCCATTAAACTTACCGACAAGTTACAACAAACTGATACCACTTGAATTGCTGCAGTCATTTTTATCTCCTTTGCCCAAACACAGCGAAATAATGCGAGCGCTGCGCCACTCAATCGGCACCTCGTCCGACACAAAACACAGATTCCGTAGCCTCACCAGCCTTTCAACTACCGCTACTTCACACATATTAAGGCAGTCAGTCGGAACTCCGTCCAGCCCAGGGGCTTTTCATATTTTAATCGCATCTACCACCTCCTGCACCTCTCCCTTAGATGTCCGCAGCAACTTGCGCTCTCAAACCGGCATCCGTGCACCCCCACTCACAAGAACAATGTCAGCCTCTCTAATATCCTCAACATTCAACAACAGCTTAAAATACTCAGCCTACCTCGGTCGTACTTTATCACTCTCCAACAACAACCGGCCGTTTACACCCTTTCACCACCACCTCCTCCTTCCCGATCTCTCCCTTCCTCAATCTTTTCAATTCATTCCAGAATAGATCATCTTTTGGTACTCCCATTTTTTGGCACAAACGCTACTCCACCTGCCATTAGCGTTCCTCTTAGCTCTCCTCACCGCACGCTTCACCTTTTTTTTCTTCTCTCTGTACTTGTCATATGCTACCATCGACCTCGAATGCAACCACCCACCCCTTAAAGGTTCTTTTTTACTGCGCCACCATCAGTTTGACTTCATCGTTCTAACACCCACGACCATTCCTCTTACACTCGCCAACAGGGCGCACACCACACATTTTTCGCACACCTCATCGACGCACCTCTGAACGTCACTAATTCTTCTTCAACATTACTCAGGCGTTGCCCTTTCACACTATTATATTCAACTCCTAGTGTAACTCATCGGCTATGCTTACTAGATTCAATTCATTCCCCTTCACTACCCTTCTTCCTTCTACTACAATTGTTTCCCTTCCACCTCATCCCCATTCGTAATCTTCCTTACACCAGTAGGTGGTCAAACATTCCTCCACGCACCCCTCTCACCACCCGCACATCCAACAGCTTCCCCACCACTCTCCTCGAAATAAACACAAATACCACGAGTGCTTCCTCCACCAGTGGACCACAGGCCATAAGTACCCATGTGTGCTTGTGGACATCTTGCTTCTCAAACAAGCTTTTCCCCACCACCAGATCCATGCACAAACTGTCATTTCTACCGCGAACGTCATACCTCCCTACCACATTCTCCGCCACTACATCTCCAGCTCTCGCATTCAGGTCACCCAGGTACACCACGTTGTATCAACCTCCAAAACTCGGGTTAAGCCAAAAATGCTCCCTCTCCTAACTCCTTTCACTACCCGGTCAGCTAACACTCACAGACGTCCATCTCTCTCAACATAACTCAACCTTTACCTACATCAATCTAGAGGAGACCTCCTTCCACTCGGCAACGCTGTTAGCCAACCGATCACTCAATAAGAATAGCACACCTTCTCGTGCCCGACCTTCCTCCACCCTCCGACTTCCTGTTCACTTACCACGCCAACCTCACATTCGTTCTTACCTTCCAACTTTTTCTCACTCAGCGCCAACACATCAAACATCTTCTTGGCAAAATCTCACAAATTTTTCTCTTCTTTGCTTCATTTGTACTAGAACCACACAAATTCAGTTACCCTAACAATAGGATTCAAAGAGACATGAGCCTCTCCCCTTCTCCTGCTGGTCTAGCCGCCTTCGAGGGATTAATTTCCAGAGGAAGAGATCCTCAACCCCTTGTTCTGACCAAAATTAACGAATTTTATGACATGTAAAAGGCTACGGTAGCAGTATTCTTACCTCCCGCCACAGGGGAAGGAAAAGTAGCACAAATACAGTCTCAGGTTTGCAAAACAAAACTAATGCTCTAGCTCAAGACATTCTATTAATCAGGATCGTTTCTTGCGTGGTAGCGTGTCACTGACCACTAGCCCAAGCTGGAGTCTGTGTAGATAAACTTTTTGTCTGATTAAATCCACCAGCCGATGACGGTACTACTACATTCATGCCTATATCCAATATTGCAGCGATGTTGTACAAATATGAATAATAGCCTTAAATTCAATTTGGGATCTGAGAGTTTATTACTGTGATAAATTTTGTAATTGTAAGCTTGCCATTGCGAGGCGACAATACTTCTTGATTTATTACGCGGAACAAAAGTTGAAGGAGTTGCCAGGGGTTGAACTCGACTAATAACTGTAAAACATCCCTTCTAGCCCAAAAACATTAGAATGCTTGTTCGTGACCACCTTCGTCTAGTTTTGCGGTGGTTGGAGAAGCAAATTAAGTTCATCTTGGGACGATTCTTTCAGAGGAAAGCTGACAACAGGTTGAAAGAACGCTAGCAAGACGCTTCGACTGAACCAAGCACAATGAAACAAGGAATGGACGGTGCAGCGGAAGCGGAGCAAAAATGGTTGTAAGTAGCGAAACAAGCGGCGCGAGAGAATAAACGCAAACACTTCGATAGGATAATGGATACACGAACAAGAGAATGAACAAAAAGCCGAGTAATGTTAGAGCTGGAACACAAGATGCATCGTCGATGATCATGAATGAAAGTCGGTGAGCTAAAGATGCCGTAACAGAGACTGGGCAGAGCTAACTGCTGTTGCTTTTGATTGATTAGGTTAATTGATAAGACATTAGCGGCATAGGCAGTCAAGAGGCTCGTTACGATCAGTGCAAAACATGGCCCCAAATAAGGAGCGCCAAGAACACAGCGTCGGTGGACAGCAAAGAGAAATGCAGCCGCCACTGGGGAGGTGGAAGGTGCCAGGCTACCACCTCACTTACCCAGAGAGGCCGGAAAAGCCGTCCAAGATGTTTCCTCCCACGCTCCTTTTGGAGAAAACAATGATATCGGTAACTCTGATACTGAGGTACACCCACTCGTGACCAGTGAAATTTTATTAGATTAGAGTGACGAGGCTTACTAGCACGCTGGAATCAGCGTCCAACTGGCGCCGAACGTCAAACCAGCAAACTACAGTAATGCTGCGTCACGTTATTAACTAATTTTACATTTGAGTGATTGGGTTTACAACTGTGTTAAGTCTATCGCCGCGAGTGTCAAAGGTATGAACAGGAGTTACCAGAGATACAGGAACTCCTAGGTGCCAAGCCATTTGGTCTCAGTATTGCCCGGGTGGATGCAAGGAGCATTATCACTGAACCTACACTGATCCGGAACCCCAAGGTTTCACAGTCGACCTCAAGGTGCCGGGGGCAATGTGCCCCAACACCTGCTGAGGGCAATGTGCCCCAACACCTGCTGAGGGCTGTGTGCCCCAACACCTGCTAAGGGGAATATAAGAAACAGGAAACGGATTTCCCATGAATGAGATCTACACTCAATGTAGGGAACCTCACGCATTAGAACAGCAAGAGATTAGATAAGAGCAACGAGGTTTTCTAGCGCGCTTTAGCCAGCGTCTTTCTGGTGTCGAACGTCAAACCAGCAAACAGGGCTGCAACAAGTTATAGACTTTTTATAATGTTCGCGATAAGTTTACTACTACATTCAGTCAATGTCATTTACGCGGCGAATATCAAAGGTATGCAGGAGTGGCACGGGAGGTCAGGAACCCCTTAAGTGCGGAGGGTATATGGTGACAGCACTCGCCGGGTGGCAGTAAGGAGGATTAACACAATACCTACCCTGCTCCAGAGCAACAAAGATTGGCAGTCGTCTTTGAGGTGCTGGGGGGCAAGGCGCCCCCACACCTGCTGAAGTGGAAGATGAGAGAACAGCAAGAAAGGTAAGAGAAAGAGGAAAATCGTAGAAAAAAATGCACAAAAGAAACAGAGCTCCTTGACTTTTATTATTAACCACGCAAAACGACTATTGGGAGAGTTGTTAGAGGAAGTGAAAGATAAGTTTAGAATAAATTTAAACTGGACTTAAGATGCAAGTAAGATAAATAAATGTTAAGTAAATTCAGGATGAAAGAAAAAAGGAGGAATAGAGAAGGGTGAAGAAGAAGAGAGTCTGAAAGGAAAGGGTGTTCACCCACATCGGTTGAACCATGCCCCGGCGGCCCGTGATTAGATTAGAGTGTCAAGGCTTTCTAGTGCACTGGAGTCGATGTCCTTCTGGCACCGAACGTCAAACCAGCAGCCAGCGCTGCATCAAGTCATCGACCAATTATCGTCAGTCTCCGTGCGGCCCGTGAATCTTAACAGTCTATGGGATACAGATACAGACACTAGGCCGCATCCCCCAGAAAGGGGGTGGACGACGGCAAGGCGCACCTCACACCCTCATACGCTCACACAACTAAGCCCTTTTGTGCTCAAGGGTCCGGCCGGTACCCCCCCAACATACAATCTGCGTCACGAGTGCAGTCCGAGGATCCGTCGTCAGCAGCAGGGCCCGACAGTTTTCACTGGTTTACCCCCGCTGCGTCATAATGGCCGGGCCCCCCACCCACGACCATCCCGACAGCGGGGTGCCAAGGGCGGGAAAGCACATCAGAGCAGCAACAAAATCAACCATTCACAACCATTCTCCACTCACGCCTGTTCATTGCACTCTCTCTCGCCACCTCCACATTCATGTCTCTCCTTCCCAACGCCTGCTTCACACCATCCATCCACCCAAACTTCGGTCTACCTCTAGGCCTGCGACCACTCGCCTCAGCATTCATCACCTTTTTCACCAATCTGCCTTCATCTATCCTCTCCATGTGCCCGAACCATCTCAGAACACGCGAATCCACTCTGTCCTCCAACTTCTTCACCATCCCTGTTCTGTTTCGAACCCAGTCGTTGGTGATCCGGTCTCTCAGCATTCCCCCAGCCATGTTCCTCAAACATTTCATCTCGAATACATTCAATCTTCTTCTCTCCTCTGCTCTCACCCCCCAAGTCTCAGCTCCGTAGAGCACAGTTGGGACAACAACACCCTCATACAGCCCTCTCTTTGCTTCCATGCCCAACGTCCTACAGCTCATTACACTCTTCAGTGCACCCAACACTTTACACCCCTCCTTCACTCGCGCCTTCACTTCAGTTTCCACTAGATC
>SDVV010012292.1:0-15517 GCA_016164225.1 Gammarus roeselii
TACACTGGACAATGGGAACTGTGATCATATGCTACTGTAGAAAACTTTCCTGTAGAAAAAATTGTGAGTACATGAAGTAAATGTCAAGGGAGGGATTTTGTGGCAAATGCTTTTTGCATCAATGTTTTTCTTCAAGGGCGTTGTTTGGTTGAGACACGACGCAGTAACGACGGAGGTTTGAAAAATCCTCCATTGAATAGTTTGATAAAAGAACTCTTAGTGAAAGGGATTTAGGGAGTGTGGAGAAACTGCTTTAGTAGGAGATCGAACATCAAAAAGTGGATGGCTTAAGAAAGTATACAGTTCATAATAGGTTACTATTAAAATAGTTCAACACTCTGTTGATAAACAGACCGAAAGGTTGGAAGCTCTGGTTCTAAAATCAGTCATTGTTTGAAAAAGTGTGTTCAACACAATCCTTATCGGGGCAGGAATAACATGAGCGAGTGTCAAAATGAAACGTTGTGACATCATTAGACGGAACACGAAGTTCTTAATATTAAAGGAATCGTGAAGGTATGATCGCCCAATGAGACATAAAAGTCTCAGTATCAACAAGTAACGTGAAAGTCTCAGCATCAGACAAAACACGTATGTCTCAGAATTAGGAAAATTGGTCGCGCTTCTCCACAAAAGAACTAGCAGCTTGTGATTGCCATTAAAATTGAGTGTTTAGGATACAGCAACGAAGGGTCTAACGGAACGCTGTTTGAGATGATATACGTGATCATGATCAAATTGTGTTAACATCCCCATAGCGGCGACTACTGTGAATGCGTTCAAAAACGACCTTGACAATCACTGGGCTACGGGAATCGTTTAACGTGAGAACGGCACGACTTCCCCATGAGCTGTCCAGACTATAATGATAGGGATATCGGGAAGAAGCATGACACGGCTCTCTTCACAATTCAAGTTTTTATATCTAATAATTTCGTTATTGGTAACAATAATAGCATGTCGTTGGTAATAGTAATTGTTAATTATTACACATAATTTCCTTATAAGTAGCAACGTAATGATTACTATTGCTAACCAACTACCGGGTGAAAGGTTTAACGGCGGGATATACCGGTTGAAAGGTGTTACGGCGAAACACATTCACCACATCAGGGCCACCGATACTAGGAGTGAGCCTGTAACGGTCCTCTCAATCACCCATCCAGCTAGCCTACGAGGCCATCTGCTGCCCTAAAAAACGGGACAAGCAGATGAGGGACCATGGTATCCTGAAAGTCGAAACCGCTCAAGAGGAGAGCTGCTCAACTCGTTACGGCGGTGAAGACTCAGAGGGATACCATATTATTTTATTCCTTGTTTTATTTACTATCATGTGGTACGATTACCACCTACTGTCTACCAGGTGAATCTGTCTGCGACTCAGCGACCACCGGTGAGCCGCAACGGCAGCATTCACCGCCACACCCTTTGATGAGTGAAAATCGAACCCGCACTAAGAGGAGAGCTTTGCCCAACTTCACGTTACGGCGTAGATTCGATGTATATCATCTATTGTTGAGGCAATGAATATCTTCCTATGGAGGAACCTTGTCCACACGATGGTATTTCTCTGTTTCCTTTCCTGTCCTCCATGTCATGACAGGAAAAGAAAGGAAAAAAAATGGGAAAAGATAGACAGCAAATATGAACTACCTAGTAGGGGTGAAAGTCGCAACGGCAGCTTTCTCCGCCAAACCCCGTGTTATACGGAAAACGAGCCCGCACCACGAAGAGAGCCACTGCTCAGTAAGTATCTTCCTCCGGAGGGACCTTGCCGACACAATTTTAACCTCTGCCGAGAGAGAATGACATGGAATGAACAGCCTCGTGAATTGTTGAAAAAGGTTGTAGTGACAAATAATGTACACAAACGAGGACAACTGCCAGGTCTTAGTGTGAGTATCTTCATTTGCACAGGACACGTCAGAAACCTAACTAGCGTGAAACACACAGCGGTTGACATGCAAGTAAGACCAGCACTCGTGAGCCGTGAAGAAAGGCACCTCCAGATGCCCTCATGTCCAGTTGTACAAAATACGAACATCGTGGAAGAGCATCCATTTAGAATCTTCGTGGATTTCCTTGCTTATAGCTTATTTTCATGTTTAACCGTTACCCACATTCAGACCTGGCATATTTGTTACAGTAGTTAGCCTTAGTTGAATGAAGGCACAAACTATTAACGAACGCAAAATCACAGTTGAACAGATGAACAGTTTACTACCCAATGATTTACATTCAACGTGTAATGATTTCATTTTTTATCCAGACTATTTGAATGTAAAAAATTGAAGGCAATATGTTCGCTATAAATATAATAATGGTAATAATTATAATAATTTTAATACTAATACTAATAATAGACTTTATTGAAGCACTCGATGGTACAATAATTATTACACGGAAACAAGTTTGACAGCATTCCTACCAATATATTCAAATTACGCACCAAAAGAACGTTCATGGAGAATGACAGAGTAGGGCTGAAATACGCGACATAGATTCATAAGTTCAGTTAGTGACAAGCGTGACGGGATGAATTGCATGTCCTCTCCCACATGAATATGTATATAACAAAAGTCAATGTTAGAGAGTTAAAACACATAACCACCTGTCAGCCAACATATCAGGGACATCTTCCAGCCTGACCTCCACACCCGTACAATGGGCCCACAACATGGAAAGGCAGATCGATGACAAACATTATTTCTCTTCATATCGGGGTCTTCCTGAAGCAGCAGGATTCTGCCCCACCTCGCTATTATTGGAGATAACTCATATTCCTCACAAATACATGAAGCCTTCAGGAGGGGAATATTAGAATTTGTAATACGCTCCTGGTGCTTCCGGGGCAACATACTTTTTTACGAACCTATAAATTTTAACTAAATATGATCAAACGAATCCGGCAATCATTTACTTTGCAGACTCATTGGTCACCAAGAGTGACAATTAACTGCTTCATTTCCTTGTCACTGGATATTGTATTAACTCATCGCTAATGACCTTCCCCCTGCACGCTCTCCTCATCGGGGAAGGAGGTGCTTCATTGCCCTAAATATATGAATCCAGAACGTGTGACTGCAGTCACTCCCATTGCGCACCTCTGCAAAATTAACTCTTTAGGCACCGCTCTTCTAAAATAGTATTGAATTACATGAATGACTTTCGTGAGTAGCAAAATCATTGACTAATCTAATGAGATATAGTATCTTTTTACAGTAAACAATAGTTCATGACGTCACAAACCTTCAACTCCTGGCGGTGATGCCTCGAAAAGCTTTCGTTCATTCGTTCTCAAATTTCTACTGTGTTACTTCGTTGCATTTATCTACATTAAAATCGAAACATTTTTTTGAATGACACTCGCTCCTTTAGGAATTTCATGTTCGCATATTACGAATCTTTGTTCAGGTTCATAAAAGACTCAGCAATGTATAATGAATATCGAATCAAGTTATATTACATGGAGTTATTATGTTTTCAACTCAGGCTTTTAATCTCTTTTTCCATTGCACTTTTTTAGCTACAAGACGATCTTCAATGTTGACGAAGACAGCGGCGAACGAGGGTATATCTGCTTCCGCTTCTGTTCGAGTCCGTCGCTTGCCGTCCAAATTCCTCTGACCCGACCTGCCAAGCTTGAGTATTTTGGAAATAGTCTTAGCGAAAAAAACATCGTAAAAACATTTTCTTCCGACGCCGTTGGCACGTGTGCAGAAGGCAGTGACTGGGCCACTCGATGATTGTTCCGTTCCTTAGGCATCCCTGAATTTAGGGATGTTTCCGTGAATTTCTTGCATTGACATGCTTCAAAACATTCACTCCAGTGCAGGAGTGTTGTATTCAAAACGCCTGACGGTTCATCGGACACGCGGAGAAAGAAGTGTGACGTGAGTAGGTGTAGGGCGGCGTTTGGTTAGAGGTTGAACAGACGTGATGACTGCTTGGCTGAACATGTGGCCGGGTGACAACCCTGTTAGATGTAATGGCTGGTGGCAACCCCGTTAGATGTAATGGCAGGTGGCAACCCTATTAGATGTAATGGCAGATGGCAACCCCGTTAGATGTAATGACTGGATCTGCTTGGATCTGCTGAACAAAAACCGAAGATATTGCGGCTATGTATAGATTACGACTATCAAATAATAACCGCAAATTTTATCATTCAAATGGGTAGTTTTGATATCTTGATACTTTGATGCAGTTTTTTAGCAGTGTTTATATTAGGTATTGCCAAAAGTGGATGATATTTCAATACACATTTTGTTTATTTCAGTATACGTTTGTTGTCAGTATCGGACCCAGAGCACCACAGAATACAAACATTAAGAAGCAGGTATGTTTATTCCTGAGTTTGCTTTGAACTTACACACGGCTTGCCGGCTTACACACACCTTACAGGTCCTACAACTATAAAACAACTATAAAAACAACAGTAATATACGTATTTTGCCATACAAAGTCGGCAAATGACATCAAAGGAGAGGTTTTTACTTTGTATTAATAGTAAATGACAAAGAACGTTCTATCCACCCTCAAAATGTCCACCATTTTATTGAACATCCAAAGATATGCCTGCGGCAGGAAGTCCACTGTTCGGCGCACTCAAACTTGTTGGAATAGTGCAGCAATTTTGTCGAACATTTTCTTCAAATCATTCAACGTTTTGGGATTTTTATGGGCAACTACACCAATCATTTTACCATATAACCAGTAATCAAGGGACTTAGATCGAGTCACTTCTTATAACTGTGCCATGGACCGCAAGCTTCTGTATTATAATACCTATGACAGCTTCTAGCGATAACAATTCCATAGCATCGAACCAAGAAGGAGCAACATGATGCCATCAACGAAGGCTGTTCAGCACCTCTCCATATCGGCTTCTTGTTTCACGCAGTAATGAGACTGATATGTGTTCGTGACACTTCATATTTTCGTATTTTGTCGTTTGTGATGTGGATGGAGACATACAACTCTTAATCTTTGAATTGTTATACACGTTATTGCGTACGTCGATATCCCTCCTCGAGATACCAAGGCATGTTCTACAAAACTGTTTCTTGAGATCGTCGGTAAATTCTTGGCAACTTTGCAAAATTAACGGTTCCATTTGCATCTCATTTCCCAGGATCTTGTTGGTGGTTGATATCGACCAAAATTTGACTTCCTAACCAATTTTTGGATTGATATTTTCAAAACAGCTGGTTGGCCTCGTGAGACTTTTTCAAGGTTGGACATCCTGCTCTCTTCATTTTGACAATGTCATTTTCCTTCAAGTCTTCAACAACCCTAGCGAAACGTGAGGATGATCTCATATCTATTCACCTCCCTTTATGACATCTTCACGCCTCGCTTGGGTAATTATTGTATTCAATCTTACCAAGCTTGTATTTTATCTTAACGACTTCCATCACTAAACAAAACTTTTTTTGGACAAATGTAAATGAATACATACAAAAGTCCAGCTTTGTGCACACGAAAAAATAAAATAAAAATCAGTGGCAAAAAATATGCATATTGTTCGAACTCGGTGTCTATGAAAGTAAATATATTGAACGACCTTGTACAAACGTGTTTGTATGAAAATAATGGTGACTAGAAAGCCCCCCGACGAAGGAAATAGAAGGACTCCTCTTTGGAAGAGGAGTCCAACTATATTAAGAACAGAGCTGAGATGAGATGTACAGTTCACGTAAGATAAATGAATTATTCATAGATTTTGGATGAAATAAAACTGGAAAGAGAATTCTCCTTTTCGGCAGGACTGCTGCCGTACGACTGCCCGTAAAGTCAACTTCCAACAGATTCAAAATCCATGTTGAAATATTTACTGAACGATTCGACGTTACCAGCTCGGTGGCCGAGTGGGTAGCGTGTCGGCCTCTCCTCACAATAGACTTACATTGGGAGCACGAGGTTGTAGGTTCGAGCCTACCTAACCCTGAGTTAGACATTCAGCCCAATCTCTCAAATTGTGAAAAGATCAGCCCATAAACGCCTTGGGTAAAAAAATGCTGTCAGATGACAGCTACGCTGCAGCCCACTAAGCAAGCAAAAAATCTATATATTAAAAGAAATATTAATTTCTGCTATACCATTTGATGAAAAGAGTATTCTGCAAAGTAGATCTTTATTCATAATTTGAATTCAAACATTTACAATTTACCAAAATATAAATAGAGTGCATTATTTTGACAATAAAATCACACGATCTATTCTCGAACGGGTAAATTATTTGTGAATAGTAATCTGAGTGATCATTTCGGTTAGTGAAACCTAATTCTTTCAACACTGAAATCTGAAAACAAATTATTTAAAAATAATCTAAGTCATCGGGACGATCATAACGGATGAAAATCGATCAAATAATTAATTCCATATTCCTACAGAACCCTCCATCATTGCACCCGACCCAGTGATCAGCAACGCCTTCTTACATTATAATTTAAACATTCCGAGAGAGTTCATTGTACTTTGTTCATTATTTCAGGGGATATTTCCTCCTTGTAATGAATGCCTCTAGTTGAGGTATCTCAATATATTTCAGGGCTGAATAATTATTCAAACAAAAATTAATTGAGACATTATGAAAAGCTCGTCTCAACTGACTTTTGCAATATTTTAACAATTACGGAGCATTAATTGCTACAATATAGAAATTAATAGATCCTTCAGCGGTATTAAAATTATTCCTATTAATAAACAGAATAATTAGCTGCCGTTTGAAGAACCACTTGCAGAAGGAGACTCTCCTGGCTCCGGTTTAGTTTAGGAACAATAGATAAAAATATTACTCTTAATGAATTATATCTCGGAATTAAGTACAAAACATTTCAATGTTTTTGAATTATTTTATTTGCGGTTATCATTGGTTTAGTTTGCCAGGAACCAATGGCAAAGACACTTTCCAATTGATTAAGTTAACACATGCTAAACTCAACAATCTCACCGGCTAAATGATTGCATCGCGCCTGTAAGCATTTAATGGCGGGCACTTCTAGTTCAACGTCGACAGTGGCCTAACCGCTCTCGTCCTGGCGACCAAACTTTCTCGAACCCTCAGCCTAATACATTAAAGTTTGGAGCCTCTCGCAACTTCGTAAATTAAATCCGGACAAATAAACTTTTTTTCAGCTTCTGAGTACTCCTTAGCCATTGCTCTCATTATAATAGACCTCGTCGAATTGCCGTCCTCACGTTTCCTTTCAATCCGATTGCGGTCCTTGTTGGACTCTGTGATGCTCAGAACCAATGAAGATTTCCTTGTTCAAATCATTCACAGTCACCATGTAAATCTAAGACACTTTGTTGTCTTCACGGCGAGACAAAAGGGGAACTTTATTTTATTTCATTTAATACATGTGCTGGTCATTTTCAGATTTATGAAATATCTTTGTTTGATAAATTAGAGAGCTGAAACAGCAAAGGATAGAGAGGGAACAACAGGCAGGGCTATCATTTCATGTCTTCAAACCTGCAAAATATTATCAAATGACAAGTTTTCCTTATTTCCTTGTAGAGCTGATGCGATTTGTTCGCTTAACTTATTTCAATTTTGAGTGTGAAGGTGAAGGATTCATGACCCAAGTATTACTAGCGATCTGAGTTCAAGGAGGCGAATTGATAAAACCCACCTTCAAAATTGTTAGCACGCATAAAGTAGGGTTCATTCCATTAGCCAAGCAATGGGGCAAAATACGGTGGCACAGTCATGGGGATTGGGTCATTTTGAAATCATTGAATATGATACACAACTTTGATACCCCATGCACGCAATGTGAATACGGCCAATAGATCGATCATCCGATTGACATCCAGCTAATCTGATACAGGCACTCCAAAAATCTTAAAAAAAAAATGAAAAATGATCCCTTTTCACCTATACATCGACTTATCAGTCAAATTTCACCGGCAATGTAATTTCATGCAGGGTGTCCCGAGTTGGCCCATTGGCACAATTGACGGGGGAACTCCGATACCTTATCTCTCGGCCCATAACGAGAAGCGAAGGTGTTTGAGATGGTTAGAAATTCGTCCAAACAACCATTTTGAGTTGCAAGAAACGTGTTTATGTCATATTTTCTTTTGAGTGCTAAATAAACTGGAATAAATTATAATATTGATCATATGCCCGTGCGTTACTTTTTATGACATTTGAAATCTTGAAATACCTTGAAATAAAGTTTTATGCTCCAACAAAATACTGGAAACGTATTTGGATTTAAAGTGACTTAGATGGACTAAGACTTGTGATTTAGAGTGACTAAGACTTGTGGAGGAATTGAACCGAGTTCCTTGCCCGGGCACACCTGCTCTGGAATTGCGTTCGAAAAAAACGCAACAATACATTTGTTCCCCCAGAATAACTTTTTCCGGATAAAACACATCAGGAGAAATGTAACGTGTAGAGCCGAAGTGTATCGTTAAAAGCTGTTACAAATTTTTATTGCCCATAAGCAAGGTGACAAAGGGTTCCAAATACGTGCAAATCCCAAAATCAATCGTTGTTTTTAGTGAACAGTACGTGCATCCCTCAGCCTTGTTCACTTCCAAGGCTACTCTTGATTATCGGCGTGACTTTCCTCTCTATTTTAGTTGCAGAAAGTCAAGAAGATATCAGTTGCAACTCCGCACTGCAACTCTCCCATCCCTCCTGTTACAATTTCGTAAGCAAATAAACATCCAGTTTATTACTGGAGTATCAGAGTCGGAGCGTTCTACTCCCTCTGGGAGGAGGTAGTCAGAGGAGTGATCACTGGTCAACGAAACCAAGACTGGCGGGGAGAGATGGAACTTCGTGTAGTGTGTCTGTGAGGGCAACAGAGAATGAAGAGTTCTGAAAGGGGAGATTGGGTCCTTTGATTGAGTGAATGTTAATAAATTCAATCAAGAGTCTTCCAAAATAGCGTACAAGATACCACAATATAGTATAGGTATCGTTTTTGATGGGTACAGAATTCAACAAGCGTCAATAATGTTGTTGGTATCAAGTCAGCTAGGTTATAGAGCAGCATTCAGTCTCGTCCATAATTGGATATTAATTTTTGTATTAATGCGTCTAGATTTAGTTGAATATTGCCTAGTCTTGTCCTATTTTCAATAAGGCTCTTTGTATTGTTTCAATTCAAACCCCTTTTCTCCCAAAAAAATATATGTATCATTAACTTCGATAATTTTAATTTTATTCAACCATCCTTCAAATACACTAGGAACACAATTTTGCACTACGAGATCGAGATGCCTTATGCTGATGAAAAGCGACTCATTAAAGAGACCCCTAGTGAAAATCGTTCCTATCAGCAACGCCATCAAATTTCAATCATCAGTCCCGTCAAATCACAAGCTTTCAATGCTTGATTTTCTCTACGTCTATCTCCCCCCCCACCATACTGTCTCTGCTCCATCAATCCATTCGTGTCTCCAACGATAGCCTGAATGCTCTCGTCTCAAAGATGGATGACCCTCTTCGAACTTTTTTTTGACGCCCTAACAAATTATGTTTCGCGGAGTCTCGAGATCAACGAGGTCGTGTGGCTGGAGGTGACACAAACAAGAATTTCAACGCAAGCAAGAGAAACCAAACCACAGACCAAAGCAAAAGGGATGAAAAAAATATTCGAGCTATTCGTTTTATTCAACCCAAAACACTATTTGCATTTCATAAAAAGGGTTCTACGAAACGCTGTAACATTCCAGAAAACATCTTGCTGTTTAGTTATCATAGTTATATAATATTGCATTCAACGACAACAATGTTATTATTTTTTTATCGCAAATACCTAGTATAATAACTTTTTACATCAGATGTATGTTTTAGCATGTCTTTATTATGGCACATACTACAACTTGCACGGGGTCCCATTCAAGAGGTTCTAGGTAGAGGCAGTGATGAAAATATCAATGGACAAACACAATCGTTCTGAATACAATACAACATGAATATAAAACTGTTGCTGTATGCGGTCAAAAGTAGTAGAAAAATCTGCCGAGAGGTAAACGTTAATCAGATATTGAGGGCACAATGATTATTGAGACAGCATTGAAGAACTTTTGAGACAGCCCTGCTTCAAAATTGAGACAACACTGTAGGTCTGTTGAGACAGCCCTGTAGGACTATTGAGACAGCTCTGTAGTACTATTGAAACAGCTAAGTAGGACTACTGAGACATCATTGTAGGACTTTTGAGACAGCATTGTCGTACTATTGAGACAGCACCGTATGACTATTGAGACAGCACTGTCGTCCTATTGAGACAGCACCGTATGACTATTGAGACAGCGCTGTAGGATTATTCAGCATAGATTAGATTGATTAGCTTAATGTCATCTCATTCGTCATCGGTACAAACTTGTAAAGAAAGTTAACCTGCAACTCTGCACATGAAATCCTCTTATGTAGGAAACCGCATTTTCTATCAAAGTCGATTTGACGTGAATTCTGAATCAGTTGTCTGCACTGTTCAGACATCATTGTCGAAATCTGAAATTCAGATTGTATATTGACGAGGTGAATTGTTTCTCGTTGAACCAAAGGACAGAAGGTACGTTCATTTAGTGCCTTCCTTCCATCCCAGACGGATCTACACGTTTGCACAAAATTCACTGTCCTTCTTTGTCGAAGCGAAATCAAAATTTCTATCGACGTTCTCGTGCGTGACGTTTAGAGATTCGGTGATTAAGATGAGGATGATTCAGATAACACTCTTGTTGGTGATAGATAATGTTTATATTCTATTTTGTCCATGTCCATATGCTTTTGTTCAACTCTCGGGAATTGTGGTCGCTATAAAGGGCAGTTATCGGTGAAAAAAACATTTGATGTGTTAAAAAAATAAACTCGTATCGATTTTTCAGGTTGTGGATAAATAATATATCTATTTGTTTATGAATGGTAAACTTGTAATTCAATCAATTTTGATTTATCTTGGTACCAATGGAGTTAATGTCGTGTGTTTTGTCACAGAAATTGTGTAACAATAACTTGAATCTATTTGTATTGTCTTTCTTTACCTTGGCCTCAACAGTCAATGTGTTTACGATTTGAACATTTTTGTTCTACCAAACTATGTCTCTTGTACCCTCACTCTCCTCTTGCTCTACCAATCTATGTCTCTTGTACCCTCACTCTCCTCTTGCTCTACCAAACTATGTCTCTTGTACCCTCACTCTCCTCTTGCTCTACCAAACTATGTCTCATCTACTCTCACTCTCCTCTTGCTCTACCAAACTATGTCTCTTGTACCCTCACTCTCCTCTTGCTCTACCAAACTATGTCTCTTGTACCCTCACTCTCCTGTTCTGAAGTTAAAAACTCTGTTTTCTTGTTTCATCGAAGCCTTTCGGTAACAGCATTACCTCCAATTCTCAAATCAGCTTCGATACAAGTCCTGCAGGTAGGAAAGATTGATCCACTGGGGGTCAATCTCCTTCAGATGATGGTCGACGGAAACTACCTGGCAAACGTTCAATCTAAATTCGGGGATTTGTAGTTCTTATTACTATGCTGATCAGCTCTTCACCCTGTTGTTGTCAAACCTCATCAATTAAAAGTTGCTTGACCGTCTCTGATTCAAGTGGTTTCTGGCCAGCACTGTAGCGAACAATTGCCTGGCCACGCAGCATTAAAGTGTATGTAGCAAACAGAACAAAGTTTCAAAAGATGAAGAGCTTTACACCATCACGAGTGAGGATCGCAAAGCCAGGGGATGCGCGGACAGGAATTGTAAATTAACTAAAGCATAGAACGCCTCGTTGAACAGGCTACCATAAACAGTTGGCATGTGAAGAACGACTCGTTGGACAGGCTACCATAAACAGTTGGCATGTGAAGAACGACTCGTTGGACAGGCAACTATAAACAGTTGGCATATGAAGAACGACTCGTTGGACAGGCTACCATAAACAGTTGGCATGTGAAGAACGACTCGTTGGACAGGCTACCATATATAGATGGCATGTGAAGAACGACTCGTTGTACAAGCTGCCATAAGCAGATGGCATGTGAAAAACGACTCGTTGAGCAGGCTACCATAAACAGATGGCATGTGAAGAACGACTCGTTTGATAGGCTATCATAAATAGATGGCATGTGAAGAACGACTCGTTGAACAGGCTACCATAAACAGTTGGCACGTGAAAAACGACTTGTTGAACGGGCTACCATAAACAGATGGCATGCGAACAACGACTCATTGTTAGACAGTCTACCATAAACAGATGGCATGTGAACAACAACTCTTTGGACAGGCTACCATAAACAGAAGGCATGTGAAGAACGACTCGTTGGACAGGCTACCATAAACAGTTGGCATGTGAAGAACGACTCGTTGGACAGGCTACCATAAACAGTTGGCATGTGAAGAACGACTGGTTGGACAGGCTACCATAAACAGTTGGCATGTGAAGAACGACTCGTTGGACAGGCTACCATGAACAGAAGGCATGTGAAGAACAACTGGTTGGACAGGCTACCATAAACAGAAGGCATGTGAAGAACGACACTTTGAACAGGCTACCATAAAAAGTTGGCAGGTGAAGAACGATTGGTTGGACAGGCTACCATAAACAGAAGGCATGTGAAGAACGACTCGTTGGACAGGTTACCATGAACAAATGGTATGCAACCGAGGAATACCTATGTGCTCTGTTATAAAAGAGCTCGCATGCTACTATACCACCGAATAATAAGTCAAAAACTCACCGTCGCTAACAATCAGTTATAGTAAAGGATTGTTTTCGTGAATAACCACATATTCATCAACAGAGATGCAACAGGTCAACTTCACTGGCTTCACTTCTATCAACAAGCTCATCGTACATAACATATCACCAATTTTATGTGTAACTAGACGACGTATGTTAGCCTTTACAGCGCAAGGGTGACATTCTTTGACGATATTGCTCATTGTTTTCTGCTGCTGCAGCTAACGAGGAATTTGGCAGTCAATAGTCAACATTAAGGGTATAAGTGTGTCGTCAGCCAATATTTTGAGTTGTTTATGTGTGAGATGTGTTAAAAGAGTCTACTTTTTTTTAAATACAGGTTCTTCAACGGTCGCCCCTCAAATTACTTGGTTCCTATCATTCTGAGGACTCCTCACGCTAATGAGTCGTCGACAGGGCCCCACTCCTTTGTGCCAGCGCCCATAAAACTATACGGCATAAACGAATATTTGTACTAGGGCTCATGGTTGGCTTCTGTGAATTTCTCGAACAAACCAAAGCTTACACCGTCTTGTGACGAGCTCACGGACAACCAAAGGCCTCAACAGATGGTGACGGGCACTTGGACAATTGAAAGTCTACGAACAACCAAAAGGCGACCAATAGCCCACACCGGCTCGTGGTGAGCGCACGGCCAAACCGAAACCAAAGAGAAGCCCTCGCCTGCTAGAGGGCCTGCGCGGGTCAGTATTCAGAAAGTGTGGTTCAAGTTCGTGTATTAGTAACGACCTACTGAACTTAATGATAGTAGTTTATAATCAAAGGTTATTTGGCCTGCCACATTATCGATGTCGAAGCGGAGCGCTACTGATATTTAGGAGCTTACACCATCCGACTGTATCTGGTTACAGAAAAAAAAAATTGAATGTTTCCCAAGCGTTTGAGTCTTACCTTAATTTGGACAGTATTAACTCAAGATGCAGTGCAATAGCTTCAATTTGTCTTTTTAACTAAATTATGAAGCTGTAAAATGCATGTAATGAAACCATTTGCTAAACAGTGGAAGTTCATAATCAATTCAAACTGATGATTATGACTTCATTTGACATGGGTATATGAACAGTTTGGATACGGGCAGCAAGAGATTCCATGTCGAGGATATTTGATATCCCACGGGAAACAGCGATGGTGACAACAGTAATAAACCCTAAAGCAATTGATATATTGAAATAACACCGTAAGGAGTAAAGGTGATAACTGTTTACTGTTAGGATTCAGGGCGGTAGAGCTTTTATGAAATGATAAGTGTGAGATAGTGACCGCCGGTGATAGTGGATGTGTGAATTACAGCTGTGGGGACAAGGATATCAATGGTGTGTATATCGGGATAAGTACGTTTGAAATTTAGCCGGTAATGGATTAAACAAGAACTTTTCGGATCCGAACAAATGAAGTGAGGATGGCGAGGGGTTTGCCGAAGCAAACAATGAAAGATTCATGTCTCGCTCATATTTTTGTAATTAAGTCTGAAATAAATTTCTTGCAAAGACCAATTTGCTGCTGCCTGATAAATATGTCAGTGAGTATGCATGGGAAAGGTATGAGGTTCGTCTTCCTGTCGGCCAATCCTCGTTTGGGTGATTCAGCCTTGGATCGCTATCTCCATCTAACAATAGTCAATCTCTTTCTGCATGCCTTCATTTAGCTGTTGACATTTTGTTGTTGGAGGGATATTCGAGCGAATCAATGAGCAAACATCTCTAACAGGAACGTTGACTGTCAAACAGATCCTGTACGATGGGAAACAATCAATAATTGTATAACTATTGAATAAGTGTTTCAGTGGCAGAGTAATACAACGAGGTTTTTGTGCAAGAACAGCACATTGGATGGCGGTTACGTTGAAGAAACATCAATCTGGTTGTGCGGTGGGTACTCTGGGAAGGCAGCGTTTCACTGATGATATTATATTGCAATAATTGAACTTTAATACTGCAATAATAACTGCATTTTTTCCCTTTGTTCATCAATTCAAGGCGTTGCTGAACAAAATGGAAGTATTTTGGACGCCCGTTTACTTTTTCACCATATTCGAAGTCTCCTGTTTAAATAATTTATTGACTTCTGTTTTCGGTTCTTCTTACTGAGCCAGTGCGGTTGTTGAACCACCTCTTGGGTGTGATTTATCATCTTTAAATTCAAGGTTGAGTCAACTTAGATTCCGAATAATGATGGCCATTTTTTATTTTCTTTCATGTGTGTTTTCAGTTAACATCCTTTAAGTGATATTGTCTTCGAGAAAAAATGTTCCACGTTTTCTTAACAAGTGGCTACCTTTCCTACTATTACTGAATAATTGATTTGTATCGTCTGGCGATGGGTTATCAATTTTTAAAATAATTAAATTCCCAAATTTAGGACCTGAAACTTCACTATCAAATTCACGATTTGAATTAACGAAAACGAGATTTCAATTTGAATTTTTCGCAGCTCATCTAAAGGGGCCGCCAGTCCGTATTTCATGGAGCGAAATATTATTTACAATACAATCATGAGTGTAAATAGGGGAAACGTCTATTATGTAAAAATTATCACGGGTTTATAGCGTTGGAAAAAACACCAAACACTAACACGCAGGGTTTAAAAATTACAAATACATTTGGTGGGAAAATAGGGAAATAACAAATACATGGGTGTGGAAAATAACAAGGACATGACGTAAGAAATCACGTAAGATAACAAGTACATGGCGTGGGGAATCATGCAAAATAACATGTACATGACGTGGGATATCACGCATGCACGGGGTTAGAAAGTCCTGAAATCAAAATTTACTATCATATTGTTA
>SDVV010012293.1:2468-15516 GCA_016164225.1 Gammarus roeselii
TTTACTTCAAAAATTTGTTTGCGTAGCGAACTAAGTCTTAATGTCACACATTTGCACATCGACGATGTTTTTACTGAAAAATGGTAATCTAAACGCAAAGAATACGTCAATAAACAGTATTTTCCTTTGCAACTGTCCACCAGTTCTTTACTCGAACATTATTCATTTACATTGACCAGGTTGTTGAAGGAATCTATGATTAATAATTTCATGAGCCGTGTTTTAACTCCAAACAAAGCGTTTAACTCCTGCAAACTACAAAGGACAACTTTGAAGCGCAGCTACAATTTGTGATAACATAACTTTTTCTGTTTCGTTCGGGTCAGGCAAAAACTATTTGTTTAAAGAAGCTGGTTTAGCAAGCATCGATAACTTCCTGATGGGAACTTTTGAATTGCATTTACAGAAGAAATGTTCGGTAAAACGACCTTCACTCTTGGTGGGTGGATCGGTTAATGCGCGTGGTATTAAATTGCTTCGTTTTACTTGCTGATCTACGCAGATTAAACGCTGACTGGGATATTGCCAACATTTCTGACTAAGATAATCCTCTTCTATTTTGTAGGAAATGTGCATTCTGCGTTCTTTTATACATATTGTATACATATTCTAAGTATGGCCGATCCGGTAGTAAAAAAATATTTTGGTTGTTCCGGACATCCAAGTTTTGAGGTTATTGCTTGGTAGTAATCGAAGTGGAAACAATCGATAAACACGTTTAGTAACGCCGACTCATTACTGTATATTAAAGATGTTTTTTATATTGGAGTACGCTGTGGTATTGATGTTCATGACTATTTGCAACAAGGACGTAAAACACTTGCGTTATGACACTCGGCCGCTTATTCGACGATTAGGATATTGTGAGCGGATTTTCAAGCTGGCGCTCTCGAAGTTCATTACGGTAGGTCGACTCTGTTAAGTGGACATTTTGGACTTGGCGCATCGTTGGTGCATCGACGATACAATCATACACAAGCAAAGATTTTCGAAACTGCTCCAAGTCTTGATTAGACATGTCCGTTCCTCATTTTGACCGAGGAAAATGATAACGTGTGATTGAAAATATAATTATTTAATTGTCCATAGAAGTAGATACATGTTCTCTTTTATTCGTGATAAAACTCCTTACATTGATAGACTGGAAAAAAATGACGTCCCAATAATACGACAAATCAGTATCTACACGTAATAGATAACCAAAATTTCACTCATTTTCAAATTTTATTTCCTCAATTAATTGCAATAGTTCATTTCCCATCGCTCCACAGACCTGCCACATTAACGCGACATAAAGTCTTGGTTTCAGTTGCGAAAACGTTATATAATAAATTATATTATTATTCAGCCTACCTGTAATTTTCCCATCATGTCGATGGAATTGCCTCTACTTGACTAACTTATACAGTGTATCCGTGTACACGAACAACGTATTTTTACCGACAGTGTACACAACAACAGCTTCCGTGTTGTGCTTGTGTTTCGTTATTCACGCCCGACTGCCTTAAATCCGTTACACAAGAATGTTGTAAAATCACCCCAACGGTTTTTCGCACTTGTCAACTCATCTAAGAAGACAAACACGTGCCAGTCCCTTAATCGGATACACGACTCATAGCCGAGGATTCGCTCTTTACAGGAGATAAAGACAATGATTTTACGTCCTCGTTCTTTTTAATAATGGGGCACACAAGGTTCACATACGAGTAACATTATTTCATTCTTCCTTACCAGTAATGATCTGGAATTGTTTTATAGGAACGAGAAAGCAACTCTTCCACACACGGATAAAGTAGATCGATGACGTTATTATCAGCAGTCAATCCGTCGAATTTTCGACTGTTATCAAAATAATCATTTAGTTTTCTGAACGCAAGGGGCACAAATGCAGCTGGTTATTTTTGAATATTTTTTTCCGACCGGCACTGATCAAAGCAGCTCATTCACGATTGTCGAAGTCCGGGAAACTTCGCTTGTCTAACTCCGAGTCTTCCCTAGGAACGTGACCCGGCCTCGAGAGCCCTTCATTTGACGGTCCGACTAATCAGAAGTGGGTTTGTGGGCTAACCAATCACAGACTGGACCTGAGGAGTTTACTCAAGTTTACTGCTGAGTCTGTTGCTGAAAGGGGGAGTCTTCCTATCCTCTAACGAATCTACTTCACTCCGTATCACTGCCCCCTGGCAGAGCGTCTCCGTGGAACAACAAAAAAAAAGCGGAGAACATCTCCCTGTTACGCTGGAAGCTGGACAGGGAATCGCAGGGTGAGATCTGGCCGGGGAACCTAATAAAAGAAACATCAACTCGGTCAACAGTGGCCCAAACGACAGGGTCACCATAGGGAACCAAATAAGGACAGGGATAAATAACGGATTGGGTTTCTTAATGTATCTAGTTCCATGGCATTTATAGTTGTTCATTTGATAACGTACAGTGACGAAAAAACATCGTTTATGATTGAAGATCAAGAAAAACCTTAAATTCTCGTTTTCCACACGACATCTGAACTCATCGAAAATTTTATTCATATTTTCCATGAGGAAGCTTTGTTTGTCTTAATACAGTCAGAATTTGCTATATAAAGGTAAATTCTACGTGGGAAAAGTCGAATTTGTTTTTCGTTCGTAGACTAGCCATAAACGAATTTTCGTAAGCCACTGTACACTCTCGATGGTGAAATTTAGTTTATGGTCGGGAATCTAATAAATCTATTTTCTCCTCAGAAGCGATTATATGCGGTGACGCATGGCTGTTTATTTGATTGCACAGTTATTGAATAAGACGATCCAGCGTGAAATAAATTGTCTTAAAGGCTCCGCACACGATGTTCGAGGTCCCGAAAGCCATAAGCCTTTTGATCGAGGAGGCATGTCTCATCAATCGAAAGGCTCAAGGCTTTCGGGACTGAACATCGTGTGCGGAGGCAAGGTATGAGAGTACCCCTTGTGCAATTTAGGGACAGTTGACAAAGGGTTTAGCAAAGCCATGGAAGATCAAATACAACATTCGAATTATTGCTGAGCAAAGCCAAAAGGTAGCCCTTTCCAAATTAGAAAGAAATCAATTTTACCTCGAAAATATTAGTTTATATTAAAACGAACGTGACTATATATGCAAATTAATAAAAGTGAAGAGCGAGAACGAATGCTTGGCTCTGAAGGTAACTCAGCTTTTACTATATGACTTCGGCAACTCCTCGCTTATGAAGGATTTATTACGAAATCAATCAATTAGATCACAATTCCCATGCCTATTTTATCGTTAACCATCACCGACTCCTGCGGCCACGATAGGAAAGGGTCGCAGCACCTAAAAGACAGATGATATATATCTCCACCGGCACTCAACGCCACTATGGAAACAAAAACCATCCCTAAAAAATAGAATCAACCAGTAATGAGAGCGACTATTTGAAAGGGCGTGAATAAACATTTTTTGATCGTGAATAAACGTTTGATCGTGAATAAACATTTCTTTTGATCGATATGGTAAGATTGTTTTGATCACGGTTGATGTTTTATATTAGGTACGGGAAATATCATTAATCATTTCCGTCATCCAAGTCTGTAAAATACTGAAATTGATCCCCAATATGGCCAGATTGATAGTCGCGAAGACCAATGCAAAAACCTAATAGACCGTTATCATCAATGCCGAAGAAAAATTACCAGGTCCTTCATCAACGACCCTAATGGCCTCATTGTCAATCTAATAGAAAAGTATTCAACGTCAAGGAAATGTTATTAGCTACTTGACTTCTCTTTGTTTTCAATGGATGAGTTTCCGGATTTGCATCCATTTCTGTTATCATAAAAAATAATGTGTTAGTCTATGACACTCAATTTACATTAACAAAATGCCAAATGTGTGAGAACCAAAATTTTCATGACGGACTTGAATTTTCTTAGACTAACTTTCCAATTTCAGGTTCACACTTGTCCCGAAACATAAAATCATGATGATCAACAAACTACTGCGGAACTAAACTGAAAGTTTTGTACTGTCTAGAAATATTACGTCACAAAATGTTTCGCTGCATGATTTCGCAAATATTTAAAATTTTAGTCATTTTTCTTATTCATGTGCATACCGTGGTATACATACACGGTCATACAAATAAACAGAAGGGGAAAAAATCCTATCGTAACCAAGTCCCTTGTTCCAATCCATTAGGCAGAGCGGAAGGAGCGCTGAGAGAAGAATGATCGTAATGTTCCCCGACGTGCTGTGCTTGTGTTTCGTTACTCATGCCCGACTGCGAGTGAAAGTTGGGAAATAATTAATTCCTACTTGCCTTGCAAGGCGATGCCATACGTAGAGAACAGAGTGTTTAGCAAGTATCTTGATCCCTAAAGCGACACACAAAGTCTTTTGCAAACATTATACTTAAATTTAAAAAAAAACTATTTTTTAATCAGACAAACATATGTTATATTCAAATTACAAGCACCGGAGGGACTAACAATATTAATACTCCTCATTTATTTCAATATCAATTATATCACCGAATGACACTGAATTTTTCATCGTTAATAAACAACGTGGTGAAATGAGGGTCCCATCTAAAATCCAATGTTTGTAGCACAGGTAAATGATCAAACTATAAATAAAACGACTTGTTTTACGAACGCTTTTTTCGAGAACTCGTTAACAGTAGAATATGAATGATTAGAAGAGGCCGAGTCTGTGTTCGAACAGAACAGATGTGTAATGGAATTGCCAGTGAAATTTGTTAGTGAACCATCCTACTTAAAGCATCCCACGTTTCCCCCATATTTTCATTATATTCCATTCCGTCTAAAGTTTGGGTGTACTTCCCCCATCTCACCCAATCTTTATACGTTCTATGTTTGGATGTTAGTGGCATCGCTCTATCTCCACTGCTCGCACCCTGTTGAGCGCTGCCTATATCATTATTTGGCAAATACAGGTCCGGCTTATTATGTTCTATCAATACACCCGTTGCATCATTAGAGGTTGTATTTCCTCGTTCATTTTTAATATTATCATATTCAATATAATGGTATCCGATGAGATGTCGCCAAAACCCAAACGTGGAGCTGGATTTGCATAGTTTCATCTCCACACTGCAAATAACACATATCCCCGCAATATCCAAACTGTTAAAATATTCCAATATTAAACTTGGCGACATCCTTTTACACCGAAAGCACTCCGTTAATTGAATGAATAAAAATCTGAGTCCAATTTTAAATATACTTCTACATGCACTTTAAGGGGCGTTAGCGTCACAGTGTTGGCACATTTGTCGACACAATGCATATATACAGGGTCATTAGCCTCACAGTGTTGGCACAGTGTCGACACAATGCATATACACATGCTCGTTAGCGTCACTGTGTTGACACGTGTGTCGACACAATGTATATATAAACACTCGTTAGCGTCACAGTGTCGGCTCATGTGTTGACACATTGCACTGTGTCGGCACATGTGTCGACACAATGCATACATACAGGCTCGTTAGCGTCACTGTGTCGGCACATGCGTCGACACAAATATACAGGGGCGTTAGCGTCACAGTGTCGGCACATGTGTCGACACAATGCATATTTTCAGGGTCGTTATATTCACTGTGTCGGCACATGTGTCGACATAAAATTTCCACCTAATTTTTTCTACTTCGTAGTTACTCTTGACCCATATTGGTTAGCAGAGAGGCTAAATATTTCATAGGTAATTACATCGATGTTTGAATGTTATTGCTATTTTCATATGTTCTTGATTTGGATTTGACACAATTTCAAATCACTTTTACATGCTATTCTCACCCATCGAAAACCTAACCTAACTTAAACTTATATATGGTATTCAGTCATTTATATATACATATGAACCCTTCCACACAGTTCTTTACAAGACTTTCACTTTATTCGTTCTACTTCGTGGTCACAATCGACCCATCTTAGTTAGCAGAGACGCCATACTTTCAATCTTTGATGGTTTGAATGTGACAGGTATTTCATATTTGTATCCAGTTTCACACAAACGAACACTTCGTCTCATACCAGGTCTACCACATTTACTTCAATATCTCCTGACACTATATTCTTTGACAACTTGCACGGCTGATTTGCTTTTTCGTGCCTATAACTTTCATATTCTTGATGGTGGCTTCGTTTCAAATGTCGCCACGTATTACTCGTGGGTTTATGTCTATTCAATTTTATTTCTCTTTTGCAGAGATAACAAACCCCATTACTTTCGAACAAACGACGACTCAAGCTATATCCCATCCTTCCAAACGTAATTACAATCTTGACTGAGCAAGATCTGATCGGACTCTAATTCTAATCCTACCACTCTGTGACACATCTAGAACATTCACCCTAAAATAGGTTAATGGAAATGTTTAAATTTGTCATGAGCGACATTTTGAGTTGCGTTTCATTCCGTAAAACATCGTCTTCTACTGATTTCGACAATTGGATATATGCAAATCATTGCTTAACTTTTGAGTTTTAGGATAATACAAACATTTGATCAAAGATTGAAATGGTTTATTACTTTATTATTAGTATTAATTACAGATTTTGCGGGATTCATCAATACTTCCAAACTCATTCGTTCGATTTGTAACAGCATGGTTCGTACATCCAAACATACCCATCATCACGATGTTGCAGTTTCCTCTCAAAATCTTTCGAATACTCCAGCATATCTTCGTGGCGAATACCGAAGGCTGTTCCGTTCCCGTGAGTCCACAAATATAGTGCTTCTTCTTCTTTAACCATAATTATTGGGATCTTCTTCAATTCAAAGTCATTCTGATCTTCATAATTGAGGAATTGTTGCATAAGTTCCAGATTTTCTTTGGTTCTTAAGTCAAATCTGTTTCCCACTACCTCAGCTTTATTACAGTCATGATGATTTTCCACTTGTACCATATCATTTTCGATATTTGCTTTCTTATTTTCTTTGAACTTTGTTACATACGAGTCTAACCCGTCGACTTAAGTTACCCAAAGCCGACTTCCGTTTTCCTTCTTCCTTATATGGATGTTATCTCCAACTCTTTTGGTCCTTGTTTTACTCATTCTCAGATAACTGATATTTTCAACACTAGTCAATATTTGTTCGATCCGACTCATATCATCTTCGGAGATTTCTTCTTCCAAAGCACGTAAACTAGTTTTTGTCACGTGAACATTCATTGTTGTCTATTTGAAAATGAGCTATCCTGCTCCATTGACACTCAACGTAACACCGACTCCAATTTCGACAAGCAGCTAGCTATTTTAATGCGATTGCAGGTTTTTGAATGAGGCAGAAATGAAATGCCACGTCACGGCGTGATCATACTGTGTACTGTAAAACTGAAAGTGAACCGAGGAACTGTGGGGCACGGTATCGAATCACCGAACCATCGATGTCCGTAAAATTAGAGTCGGCGGTTTGAAAAGTAACAGCAAAGTTAACAAGCAATGGGGCCTTTAAGAATGTGCGGAGATGGTCTCTTTAGCGGGTGAAAAGTGAACGTTATCGCCACCCACTGCCAGGCAGGCGGGGTGCGGTGATTGTCTCTTCAGCGGGCAAAGAGGGTTCGTATTGCCACCCCCTAACAAGGGTGATGAGGATCCGTTTCGCCACATATTAACCGGCGGGCGGGGTGCTAAGATGGTCTTTCCAGCGGAAGAATAGGGTCTGTTATCGCCACCCACTGCCAGGCAAGCGGAGTGCGGCGATTGTCTCTTCTGCGGGTGAAGAGGGTCCGTGTCGTCACCCACTGACAGGGGTGAAGAGGGTCTGTTCCGCCACCCACTAATAGGCGGGTGGGGTGCAGAGATGGTCTCTCCAGCGTGTGAATAGAGTCCGTTATCGCCACCCACTAATAGGCGGGCAAGGTGCGGAGATTGTCTCTCCAGCGGGTGGAGATGGTCCGTATCGCCACCCACTTACAAGCGGGCGGGGTGCTAAAATGGTCTCCCCAGCGAGTGAAGAGAGTCTGTTTCGCCACCCACTAACAGGCGGGTGGGGTGCGGAGATGGTCTCGCCAGCGAATGAAGAATGCCTGTTATCGCCACCCACTAATAGGCGGGCGGGGGGCAAAGATGATATTTCCAGCGGGTGGAGAGATCAGTATCGCAACCCGCTAAACGACGGACGGGGTGCGTAGATGGTCTTCCCAGCTGGTGAAGAAGGTCCATTTCACCACCCATTAACAGGCAGGCTGGGTGTGGAGATTGTCTCTCCAGCGGGCGAAGGTCCGTATCGCCACCCACAAACAGGTATGAAGAGGGTCCGTTTCGCCACCTACTAACAGGCGGGCGGGGTGCTAAGATGGTCACTCCAGCGGGTGAATAGGGTTCGTTATCGCTGCCCACTAATAGGCGGGCGGGGTGCGCAGATGGTATCCCCAGCGGTTGAAGAGGTTCCGTAACGTCACTCACTAACAGGCTGGCGGGGTGCGGACATGGTCTCTCCAGCGAGTGAAGAGGGTCCTTTATCGCCACCCACTAACCGGCAGGCGGGGTACGGAGATTGTCTCTCCAGCGGGTGAAGAGGGTCCGTATCGCCTCCCACTAACAGGCGTGGCGAGGTGCAGAGGTGTAGGGGACGATCGGCTTAGACAACGGTTGTAGGGGCGCGATGGAGGGGGAGAGGCATGAGGGCACCCTTAGAGAGTGAATAGCTTATACAGTTGCTCCTAGTTTTTGAGGCACAAAAGTTTCCAATTGATAAGTGATTGACGCAAAAGTCACATAGACAAATAATTTTGTAGAACCTGTTGTTACTTTTTTAATCTAATGAAATTGGAGCAATGACATTTATTTCATGTGGAAACACAGTACTTCAATGGAGCTCAGTTTAGAGGTTTAAAAGAGCTTGGCCAGGAGGAGGGGGATGGGTTGGGGACGGAGAGGCAAGAATGATTGCATTGTGGTGATGTGACACCAGCCGTATGAGAGGGGTCCAGGCGGGTAACACATGAATTAGCTGTATGGCGAATTCTCTGACTGTCCATGCACTAAGTCATAACATGCATATCTTGCTATCCAAAGTCACATCAGTATTTTTCGATAAAGGGATAATTCATTTTTAAGTATAATGATAGTACGAAAGGAATTGGCAACGGGTGACACCGTTATGACCAGAAAATAAATTAGAAACTCATGATAATAAATAAATAAACTGATATTTAGAGACAGAACATATATTTTTCCCGTTTTTCACAAAAAATTGTGCAAATGAGCTTTTACTTTGCGGCGGTCACCGAGTGTCAACTATCCTTTCTGGTGCGTAGTGGAGCAGTTAGTGTAAACATCTGCTTAGGCAGGCACTCGGCCTAGAGAGGAAGTGAAGGGTCTAATTGTTTGTGGTCGAGGGTGGGTGTGGGGAGGTGAAAGGGTGAAGGGCAACTCTTCCAAGCATGGTAGTAAGCCCGAGGTAGCACGGCTAGATGAATTATGCACGAGTGCGATTGCATATACAAGTAAAATTATCTTGAGATTAACAAATTCTTCCGTCCAAGACACATCACTGCACTGATGAAAAGTTGCAATTAGGTCATAGTTTCACCGGTTTGTCGTATCGGACCGCATCAAGACTTTTTGTTGTTCTAACTATGACAGTATTGCTCACGTTCACTGTTTTAATTTTAACTTAACAACGTATGTTTTATTTGTTCTGATTTGCCGTTAATTCAAGTTCATTTATTTATTCCCTGTGAAAAATGGCACTTCGATGGAGCTCAGTGTAGTGGTTTAAAGGGCTTGAGCCGGAGGAAGGGGGTGGAGACGTAGAGGCAAGAATGATGGTGTTTGGGTTACATGATACAAGCCGGGGGAGGAAGGGAGGAGAGGGAGGGAGGAAGGCAGGGCAGGTTAGGTTAGCATCAACAGCCGATGCTTAAAGAAGCCGAGTTCACGCTGAAAAAACATGCCATCATGACAAGTTCATGTTTTCTTGAAGAATAAACAAATCTGGTATATGGATTCATTTACGCACTATGAACGCTGTGTGGTAGTAGTAAAGTAGCATATCATTGACTGTAGAACACTTTGAACACTTCACTCCACAGCATCACTGCAGTACCCAAGTTGAATCCTTCTCATCGTCTCCAACAATTGGAGTTGCGAGGCCTCTAAGAATCAGAATATAGCATTTGAACTGAATAGAATTAAAATTTATTATGAATATTCCATACTCGATTTTTTTGGTGCAGTTCACTGATAAGTATATGTTATTTTCAACCACTTGACTGTACGAAGTCTGAGAAAAATTAAACAAAAACAGAGGTTGACTCTGTTTACGTCCTACCCCTTCCAGCACACGAACGGAAATAGCGAGAGTAGCTGAGCGATATGGATGTAATGCTAGTTATTATAATGAGTTATGTATGCTTAGTAATGATCGCTTGATTTATGTGGAATTTGTATTTTTTCTTTTTCTTTAGAATAGTTATCTCATACAGTTATAGGAATTTCTAGGATATTTTAGGTTTACACCGTCCATATTGCACACTAATTTAGGGATAATTGGTCGGGTATTCCATCTTTTTTGTATTACATCATGATCGTTTTAGTATGTGTCTTTGAGTTTTGTATGTTCTCTATACAGTTTACATCTTCGATGCCAGGTATTAGGTATTTCTATTCAAGATCGGCATATCAGGATATATTACGTTTGTATCTGCAGGGTAGAACATTATTTCAGGTATAAACTAGTCACAAGTTTTATATTTTTAGTGTTCTATAAATCTTCTTACATCCTGGTACAAAGATTTACGAGGATATTTTATATAAAGCAAATTCCATTTGTCACAAACTTGGTCTTGTTCTCACTTTATTCAGTGTAGAAACCATACTGCAATGGATTTTTTGGGGACTCTCGATGACCATAGGCAAGAGATGTACACGCGTCGATATAGTATCGTTTGTTTTCAAATTTACTGGGGCAATTTTTTCTAGTGCGTATTGTTAGAAGGTGGCATGCTTGTGCGTGAATGTTGTGTACGGTCTCAAAGTGTGTGTATGTTTTCTGGTTATTTATATCTGTGGATTGTTCATGTCCGATTTTTGCTTGTGTCTAGTAATTGATACCCTGAACAGCTGGTTTGTGGCCTCGAACTCGAGCAACATACTGTAACACGTTATTTGCAAGCAAATGATCTCACACGGGTAGTCGTCGGCTTTTTCGCTTTTCAGTAGTCCCAGTTGTCATTTATTTGATTCATCGTATAAGGGATGATTTTTCGGGTAGGTGGAGGAAGTCCATGTATTCAGCCAGGGGAAGATTGGCGCATTTTCCACCTCAATGCTGGTCACACCTTTGAACAAGATCAGCAACAAATCTTTGTTCGAGTAGACGAGCGAAACGTTGTTATTGTATTACGGTTTCAGGATGTTATAGAAGAAGCTCTAGTCTCTTGCTTTAGCTTCCGTTTGGAGCTGATGATATATGTATCTATGATACCTTAGGTAACCGTGTGCAATTTCAATTGCTTAAAAGTCATGTTGTAACTGCTATTTTCATTGTTAAGCATTCGACTTGAATTTTGGAGCTTGCAAAGCAACATTTATAAGAAATATTTTAGGTGATAATAAATTTTTGAGATAAACATATATTAGGAAATTACGTGGGATTTTAATTTATACGAGAACATAACTATTCACTCTGAAAATTCGTTGGGAGCAGCTCTGCAAAACATACGTATTGACTTCGACTTCCCTCTCTGGTCTTATCTTAATCGGCGATACCAGACCCACTTGATGAAGGGCATTATTTCTCCCCTGGAGCTGTCGGTTTATAGTATCTGTAGGATTTATCATCTAGGTGTTTTTTTCTCTGATCTAGTGGGTTCTAGACTAATGCCCTTAGTACACATTTTAGATAAGCGGATACCTTCGGGAGAAGTGGATATATAACAGGTAATTACATCGTTGTTTGAATGTTATAGCTATTTTCATTTGATTCTTGATTATGATCTGACACAATTCTAAATCACTTCTACATGTTATTCACACCCATCAAAAACATAACCTAACCTAACCTTATGTATGGTATTCAGTCATTGATATATACATATGAACCCCTCCACACGGTTCTTCATCAAACTTTCACCTTATTTTTCCTACTTCGTGGTAGCTCTCGACCCATATTAGTTAACATAGACGCTAGATTTTCCATCTTAAATGGTTTGAATGTTACAAATATTTCATATTTGTATCCAGTTTCACATAAACGAACACTTCGTCCTATACTAGGTCTACCACATTTACTTCAATATCTCCTGAGACTACATCCTTTGACGACTTGCACGGCTGATTGGCCTTTTTTCCCAATAATTTTCATATTCTTGATGGTGACTTCGTTACAGATGTCGCCACACATTACTCGTGGATTTATGATTATTCATTTTTATTTCTGTTTTGCACAGATTACAAGCCCCGTAACCCCATTACGTTTGAACAAACGACGACTCAAGCTATACCCCATCCATCCAAAACAGAATCACAATCTTGACTGAGCAAGATCTGATCCGACTCTAAGTTTTATCCTACCAATCTGGGACACATCTAGAACATCCACCCCCAAGATAGGCTTATGACAATGTTCAAATTTGTCATGAGCGACATTTTGAGTTTCGTCTCATACCGTGAACCATATTCTTCTTCTGATTTCGACAATTCGATGTATGCAATTCATTGCTTAACCTTTGAGTTTTAGGATAATATAACATTTGATTAAGGATTGACCTTGTTTATTACTGTATTATTAGTATTAATTACAGATCTTGCTGGATTCATCTATACTTTCTAATTCATACCTTTGATTTGAAACCTCATGATTCGTACATCCAACCATACCCATCATCACGATGTTTCAGTTTTCTCTCAAAATCTTTCAAATACTTCAGCATATCATTGATGCGAATACCGAAAGCACCCCGCCCGCCTGTTAGTGGATGGTGAAACGGACCTTCTTCACCCCTGTTAGTGGGTGGCGATACGGACCTCTTCGCCCGCTGAAGAGACAATCACCACACCCCGCCTGCCTGGCAGTGGGTGACGATAACGTACCCTCT
>SDVV010012294.1:0-15516 GCA_016164225.1 Gammarus roeselii
AAGTGATGTAAAATTGTGTCAAATTCAAAAATAATATGAATTACCTGTGTCGGCAGTTGTGCCGGCACAGTGCCTGCACAGTGCCTCCAGTGACCCTGTGTATGTGTGTACATCGTGTGTGATATTTAAAAAGCTGCATAAAGTAGAGCCATGTGGAATGATTTGATATGGATATCGCATAAAATAATCTTAGAATACCGTACATATCCATCAACCATGAATAAGAATTCATAATTATTGGTGAGGCTGGTTAGGTTAGGCATTAACGTATCTGACAGTGCATGACAACCATTTTGTATTAATTGATTTTCTTGTCCATGATGTTGTGCATTGATATATGACTCGCTAAATATGTACCTTGGATGTGATTTATAATCTCGATTTTTCTTGCCTGTGGGCATTTCATCACAGATCCATAGTAAAATGTTCAAGTGGATATAGCGAATGCTCGTTATAATGCACGAAAACGGAATGAAAAACCAAGTTAAGTAAGCTTAGACCGAAACCTTATAATGGATAATACACAACGTAACATGACAATGATCTGATCATCTCTTGAATCGGGCAAGAATTCCATTATCAATAACAACATCCATCAACAGCAACAACAAAATCGTATTCTAACATAAACACAAAACGTCAGACTCACAAACCAAACAAAATGTAGCATATAGATCAAAAATACGTGTAAATGTATTGCCAGCGCTTTAACAACTAAAACCGAGACTGATATATGCGAGTAAGCATACATACTCTTCTGAAGTCTACAGTCTATTAACAAGGCATATCATAACAATACGTGAAATTAATCAATATTACTAGGCTTGTACCAAGCAAAGTAAAAATATATATTTGAAGGGACACAAACTTCTGAAGATTGGTAAAATTATGGAGCCAGGTGGAGAGGTTTGATATGAATAAAGCTTAAACCAGTGAATAAATACCTAACATAAGTATGACAAGTAAAATATATTCATATATAATTCTTGGTTAAATTAGGGTTGCCTTGGTTAGGATGGTTTTGGTTTACGGCCTCTACATCAAAAACCTATAGTGAAAAATGATAGAGTGGCTATAGTGAGTGCTCGAAAAGGACAGATATTCTGAATTGGAACGAAATTTAATGACAAAAACTAAATTATTTGATACATTTCTAATTGTACAAAACTGCAATTGTTTAACAAACATTTATAAACGTATGACGTGTGGGAATAAGCATCTGGTAAAGGTATGCGACCGAATGACATATTTGAGATCTACATCAAACGATGGAGTATTTTAACACTAACACAAGACACAAATCCGGTAGACTAGATCTCCAAGATAACTTAAAACGGTGCCGCAGATCCAATGTCAAGAGTTAGAAATATGCCAATATTTTGTACCACTACATCCAATTAAGCGAAATTGTTCCCATCACTAAATCAAATTAAGCATAATGTATACCTAATAAAGTTCTATTTCTATGATAACCGTTCGAAATCGTATAACTGGAATATAAAATAGCTAAGTAGGATTCTTTACTCTACCCTAACCGACAATAATTATGAGAATATACTGTGTAGCCTACCACACCCAGATGATAAAGCCCACTCCAATATTTCCCCCATTATCTGGTTCATGACACCGATCGTATACTAACATAATAGCCATACAAAAAATATCTGATATTTAAAACAAACACTGAGTTTATGCATAATGAAGGGATAATACTACAGAACCCATTTAAATCGATAAAAAAATTGCTAGACCTAACTGAGGCTATGCCTCAACTAAAACAAAATCAACGCCCACTGTGTCATGATAACAAATTCTACAATGCTTTATTAGGTCTCTTCTGAGCAAAGTTCTCTCTGATATGGAACAAAATTGAGAGGCAACAGCTTGTCATGATACCATCCCTAGACATACCATGCATCAGTTTAGTACATCTTTTCGGTACAGCTTCGAGCAAAGTCACATCCTGGACATAACCAAGAATCCATGCACAGGTACAGTTGTGATGAATGGGCCTGACATGAGACTCAAAGAGTGTGGCCATAAATCTGGGCTTCTGTTCACTGACGACCTAAGCAAATCACTTCAACGACCAGCAGTTCGACGCATAACCCCTTTAACAAATCCATGGAACTTTAGACCACCATCCAGTAAATCGTCTTCTAAAACGTTGAACTACATTCCGTCTAGGGTTTAATGACGAAATATCACAAAGATGTAGTACGGATTTGCACCTTTTAAACATATATTCCTATGGTTCTCGTGGTAAAAATCATACAACAATGATAAAATAATTATGTAATTTTCTCTTATGTTGTAAGCAAGATTGAAATATTGTAATATACGAGAGTATCCATCATATTGAAACGGTCTTTTAAACAAATAAACATATACAAACGCCTTTTGCCTAGGGGCTCCCTTAACTCCTCCTAAACCATGAAGTATGTTCCTACACTATATGCACAATAAACTAACAACACAAGACCAAGCTTGTAACAATTCTAATCTTCTATAGCTATACTATCCACGTCAATCTTTGTAACAGGAATTAAAAGATATATATAAACACGAAGCTCACAGTATATGATGTAGAATACTTCTACCCGAGCACGCCATAGTATAGACAAATCTGGTGGATTTTTTCTCTCCAACGGAGTCCAAAACAGGATTAAATCAAATCTTCTCTAACTGAAGTATCCACGGTTCAATCGTATCAGAATGTCATATATACATAAAAATACCAAAATGATGAATCATCCGACCTAAAACATTTTAAAATTCCTATAACTGAATGGAATATCTATTCAAAATCCCAAAGACAAGACAGATTAGGCATTTATCAACAGTTCATTACTCTGTATACATACCACAATATAAGACCTTACAATAAATTCATATCGTTCAGCTACTCATGCTATAGGCCATTCAACCGATACTCGCTAAACAAAAAATATAGATAAATTAATTGAACAGTCTACATACGTTTGATAACGGTTCATTTTGAATATGCGGATACATAGTAACACCGATATATATTTTTTTAAACTGGATATTGCGTTATGGTGTATAGAGATTCTCGTAACGAAGCTGCTACACCCTCAGAAAATATATAAATCAACCCGCCAACTGCGAAACTATTATACCATACTGTTCATATACATATTATATAAATATTAAATAAACAGATGGAAAACACAAAATGTTGCTCAAATCCAACCATCAGGCTGGTACCAAGCAGGGCTGAACGCACTCTAAGGCTACAAATCATGCTATAGCAAATACCTTCCATACTATTCCTATGAACAGAATATACAATATAAAACACACTAAATACCCCAATCCATCGCTAGATCCTACCAACAGACCCTCGAATGAGTCAATTATACCCTCAATTAGAATAGCAAATCAGCTATGGAAAATTACAAGGTAGAGAACAGCTAAGAGCAGCATCGCCTGACGAAAATTCCAGAGGCGTACTGAACATAAGCCTTTGGCCCCAAAACCCACTTCTCTATAAATGTGATTTAGCATGTTTCTACCAACAATGACTAAATATATAATGAACAGACATTATGTTAGCATGTATGCCCAAAAAATTTACATACATACAATAAACATTAAAATATAATGAAAATATAAATTTACGTATAGACAAAACCTTCCCAAATATATATTCGAAAGCAAAGGCCGAAAGCCCACCCGTTACCCGTTAGTCATCCGTTAGAGGTAAGTCACCCGTTAGCCACCCGTAAGTCACCCGAAAGCCACCCGTAAGCCACTTGTAAACCACCCGTAAGCCATCCGTAAGCCACCCGTAAGCCACCCGTTAGCCACCTGTTAGCCACCCGTTAGTCACCCGTTATCTGACTCACGATAAGCTAAGTTTCTCAAAAGTAATTTACTTGACCCTGAAGTGATTAACTTAGTCCAAAAGTAATTAATAATTACTATTTCCGAGTTGCATAGGGGATCAGTCGGACACCCAAAGTAAGTATGTACATGTTAACCATTACATTGTCCGAATCACGGATTTGCGTTCTTGCAACACATGTAACTACTATTGCTTCCGCCGTTGTTTTGAATTGTCTTCTGTCCCCGAGGGTGCACCTTTGAAATTTAAATTTTCTTGAACTAAAAATATGTTGCTGATTTATGCTATTCTCTCTACCTCTGATGAAATCTCTTCACGAAATTCCGTTTCAACGCTGTTCTTTTGTTCAATCATGATCATTAACTGCGAAACAAGAAATAGTGAATATTTTCATGTCAAAAATAATCACCTAACAACGTACACTTTGTTAAAAATAACAGATAATAGCAAAATAACCACTGTCATAGATACGATAATATTTAAAATTTACTACATTGGGTCCAATATCCGTAGATTAAAAGCTTTTTCAAAATATACACTCTAACGGAAATCCTCTACATACAGGTCAGCTAATACAGCAGAATAATAATCAATAGGCTATTAAACAAAATATTAAATACAAGCAGCGAGCTCTGATTGATTTACTAACGCAAAGTTTGGAACATACTCCCAGAAGAAGTCAATATATTTCCTCTAGCTAACAGTTTATGTTTAGCTACTGGTGTATCAGTGTAAATCTCCTACTCTATTGGTGTGCCTATTTACGTACAACGTATTGTTCACAATATTGAGGGCATCAATAAAGAACGCTGTGAGACCTCGACATATCTTTGTCAGATTAATTGTGACGAGTGTGGGAGGGAAGGATTTATTAGTAATTTTAAATGAATCAGAGCAGAGTAGAAGCCGTCGTGAAAGCCATCTCGTTCAATCCCTCCAGTGTGTTCCTGTCACCGCTATGGAGACAGACAGCCACTAAAGACCGGCAGGGGCATCATTCTTCCCATCACAGAGTAATGTGAAGTAAGATTTGTCGGCTGGGACGCGGTAGCAAACCGAGGTGGTTTGAACCCCCGAATACTGATAACAAGAAAGTTTGAGCAATAGTCTGCAGTGCAATGTTTAGGTATATAGTTTGTACAGGCACTGGGAGTGGAACAATGAAGTTTTGAGCAACTTGGTTGACGACAGTGCTCCAATGCAAGCACCACCCTTCGGCCTAATAGTCAAAGATCATTACAAGGGGGCGTCTGAAATCAAACGCATCCATCCGGAGCAGCGTACTGTCGTTAATGTAAACGAAACAGAAGCAAGACAGTGATGAATTTTTATCAACAATTTAAACAATTTAAAAAGTGTCCAGAGGACGTTCGCAACGAGGCGCAGGTCATGTAAAGACCGTTATCTAGGTTCGTTGGTAGAAATGTTTTTCTCTCTACAAATAGAGAAAACCATCATAAACAAATATTTTGAGCGAATGTTGAAATCGTTTATTTTTCAACGTGTAAATATATATAAGAGTATTACTTTTGTGAATGAACTCAAATGTTTCCCATAATTGTCCATATAACTTAGCAAAAAGTTTACAATGTTGCCGCACAGAGATGTGTTGTTTGTTGTTTCCACACAAAACAAGTCCCAATCTTGGCCACGCAACCGTACATTTTCTAACTATAAACTAGAGTGCCATGGCTGTTTAAAGTGAATGTATCCTGTTTCATTACTTACAACTCAAAAATCGTGATACTCTTCACATGGACGGCACGATCCGACACTTCTGTTGATTTCAGCTCCTCATGGGCGAACGACCGGGATGTCGTAACGTTGTTCCATCCTGCGCGAGACCTCTTCGACTTCACAACATGATCTACATAGGAAAATTATTAGTTCATATTGCAAACAAATGTTTTGAAAATTTAAAATAGTAAAGGTTTAGTTTAGAAGCATGTTAGAACTCTGTAAATGTAATCCTACGCGTCTTCTGACGACTGTCGTGACGTCATATTCGATACTAGAACGGTTGAACATCATCCAGTGCCGCAATGCTACGTCGCTGAAAGAGAAACACACTTTACTTGAAGAGGCAGAGTTATTTCAGTAACCTACATATAAGTGTTTAGGTGGGAATGGCATCGAACGCTCGATGAATGTATTGTGGATGGATGAATTTAGTGACTTCATATGGAAATAGTCGCGTCGAGTGTGTGGTAGTTGGGATTCATATGGACTATAAAATTTGTAATGTAGTGTAAATTGTTGATTTATTTGAATATGATAAATCAAAGAATCTGACATTATGATTGTGGATTGCAAAAGCTCATGTACTCATCCATATGACTACTACGTGCCTGAATAGAGCCGCTGTTTGAACTGTTACTAGTGATTTCGTTGAGCCTAATTTATTCAAAACGCTTCCAGATGGAAGTTTTTGTTGGAAAGTGGTAATGTACGGCGGAGGTGGGCCGAGTATTTTGATGAGTTGTTGAATGTCGACGATGACAGAGAGGCTGGCATTGTTGCTGTGAGTGGTGGTACTTGGACGCCAGTTGTAGGAGAAAGACTTGCTGCGGACATTACCAGTGAAGAGGTGCAGGAGGCGGTGGACGTGATAAAAACAGGGAAAACCCCTGGTTTGGATGGCGTGGCGACCGAGTGCCTGAAGCAGGGTGAAGTAACGATTATCGAATGGTTGGTGAGGTTAATGAACTTGTGTTTTGCGGCAGGCGTGGTACCGAGTGAGTGGCGCAGTGCCTGTATTGTTCCGCTATAGAAGGGCAAAGGAGATAAAAATGACAGCTGCAACTCGAGAGGTATCAGTCTGTTATGTGTGGTTAGTAAGCTGTACGGGAGAGTGCTGATCAACAGGATTAGAGACTGTACGGACTGCGCAATTGGAGAGGAACAGAGTGACTTTAGGAGTGGTAGAGGGTGTACCGATCAGATTTTTGCAGTGAGACAGGTATGTGAGAAGTACCTTGCCAAAGGAAAGGTTGTGTTCGGGGACTTCATGGATCGGGAGAAGGCATACGGCAGAATTGACAGGGAAGCGCTGTGGAGGGTGTTGCGTTTGTTTGGAGTGAGCGGACATCTGTTGAATGCAGTGCAGAGTTTCTATTCTGACAGCCGAGCATGTGTCAGAGTGGGAAGCGAGGTGAGTGATTGTTTTTCAGTGAAAGTGGGACTGAGACAAGACTGCGTGATCTCTTCCCTGACTGTTCCACCTCTATATGAATGGAGTGGTCAGGGAGGTGAACGCGAGTGTGCTGGGTCGTGACTGGGAACTGTTGGAAGCGAATGGGCAGAGTTGGCAGTTGAGCCAGTTGCTATTTGCTGTGTCTGAGTTTGGTAGAGTGTGTGAGAGGAGGAAGTTTCGAGTGAACATGGGTAAGAGTAAAGTAATGAGATGCTCGAGTACTGTCGATGCGAGCAAAATTAGTGTCACCCTAAATGGAGAGCTCTTGGAGAAAGTTCAGTGTTATAGGTATCTGGGCTCCCATGTGGAGAAAACTGAACTAGTGGAAACTGAAGTTAAGGTGCGAGTGAACGAGGGATGTAAAGTGTTGGGTGCACTAAAGAGTGTAATGAGCTGTATAACGTTGTGGATGGAAGCAAAGACAGGGCTGTATGAGGGTGTTGTTGTCCCAACTGTACTCTACGGAGCTGAGGCTTGGGGGCTGAGAGCAGAGGAGAGAAGAAGGTTGAATGTTTTCGAGATGAAATGTTTGAAGTGCATAGCTGAAGTAACGCTGAGAGACCGGATCACCAATGACGTGGTTCAAATCAGAACAGGGATGGTGAAGAAGTTTGAGGACAGAGTGGATTTGCGTGTACTGAGATGGTTCGGGCACATGGAGAGGATGGATGAAGGGAAATTGGTGAAAAGAGTGATGAATGCGGAGACGAGTGGTCGCAGGCCTAGAGGTAGACCAAAGTTTGGGTGGATGGATGGTCTGAAGCAGGCGTTGGGGAGGAGAGACATGAATGTGGAGGTGGCGAGAGAGCGTGCAATGAACAGGCGTGAGTGGAGAATGGTTGTGAATGGTTGAGTTTGACGCTGCTCTGATGTGCTTTTCCGCCCTTGGCATCCCGCTGTCGGGATGGTCGTGGGTGACGCGGCGGATCATTCTGACGCGGCGGGGGTAAACCAATGAAAACTGTCGGGCCCTGCTGCTGACGACGGATCCTCGGACTGCACTCGTGACCCGGAGTGTAAGTTGAGGGGGTACCGGCCGGACCCTCTAGCACGAAAAGGTTAAGTTGTGTGAGTGTGAGCGTATGAGGGTGTGAGGTGCGCCTTGCCGTCGGCCACCATTCTTTCTGAGGGGATGCGGCCTAGAGTCTGTGACTGCAACTGCATCTTCCTGATAGAATTCAATGCTGTGACTGTGACAAGCGTGACATAACACAGCCGGATTGACGGTTGTTTAGACGGTGGTATAGCTTCATGGCGAAAGTTTCCCTAATCAGTAGAGTTACCAAAAACGGAAGAATTTATCATTCAAAATATCTTTAATGTATCATGTTGAATCCGAAAACGCAAAAAAGTTGACAAACAGCTTATAAAAGTTAATTCAGAGACTATTTTCTTCTGAAATTAATAACAGCAAAGACCTCTGTACGCGAAAAACTAAGATAAACAAAGTTACTCACGTTTTCATGGGTAACTCAAACAAAATAGTTGTGAATTGAACAGGTTTATAGTCATATTTTGTATTGATAGCTGTTATGGTATACTCAGGGATGTTAGTGGATTGCAATTTATTCAGCCCACAGTTCTCAATATACCACATCGAGTTGTTTTTGTCTCATTTTTTTATAAATATTTTCATAGCTTCCAGAACGTATCACTAATTTATCGAAAATGAACAGCATACGGATTTGCTTTTTGAACTGAAAGTCTGAAAAGACACTCGCTTGGAAGTTCTGAAATTTTCTGGACACAATCCACAACTATTCCTTAATTTGTTCCAAATTTCAGCCTTCTACGACCATTTCTCTGGTCTTAGCGGAATTACGATTATCACTCTAAACAATTGAACATTGAGGTACGCAACCCTTATCCAGCTGTAGAAATCTTAAATGAGGGGTCAGCGATTCGGAATTTTGGTGACTATCAGGTCTTAATCGTAAAAAATAAAGGGGACCGGTCTTTATTTTTATAATCATTTCCCTTGCTTCCAGAACTGAGCTAATTTAGGTAAAAATTGCTTTAAATTTTTAGTGCATATATATTCGCTCTAGGTACAATAATATACTCCACAACCTATCAATTTTGGTATTCATTGTTTACAACAGTCCCAATTTATGTTGGGATTTTCGTTCTTCTACGACTATTTCCCTGCTCATGAAAATTTGACAGTTGGATTTTTTTATCAGTAACTAACTCAACTGCTCTTTCCAGTGCTCTCATTTTTCACAAAGAGTTGTCAGCAACTTGTCAATTTTCTCGTCAACAGTCCCTACTAAAACGCAATTGTTGACTAATGGAATTTTTTATACGACTATTTCTCTAGCTTCCAGAAATTATCAGTATTTGGTCAAAAATGAAAACAATATTAATTTCTTGACAAAATCGATATTTCTTCCTTACACACGTCCGAAAGCTTTTAAATGTTCTGAATATAGTCCATAACTATCCCTTCACCTGTCTCAAATTTCATCCTTCTGCGAAGGCATTTACAAAATTTTGAAAGACCACTCTCAATTATTGAAAATAGTGACATGCTACTCTTATACAGCTATTATGATCTGCAATAAAGTATCACCGATTCAGATTTTTTTCACGAGCAGGTATTAATCATAGAAAATGAACAAAAATAGTCTAAATTTTCGGACATTTTTTCCTTGCTTCCATGAAATATCCATCTGAGTTCAAAATAACCCCCAATTTTTTAAGCATATTTTTTTGTAGTCGCTACAAAAAAATCACCGCATCCTATCAATTTTAGAACAAGTTGGTCAACAAGGCCTGTGTTTTATTGATTTCGAAGAAAGATTGGGTGAGGCTAGTACATAGGAGAATACTGAAAGAGGAGAGTGGAGGAATGTCGGATCATCTTCAAACGAAACGAACATTGAGAGGGTAGCTTCGATGGAATGGAACAACAGAGTGGGAGGACGAAGCTAGGCGGTGTTAAGATGTACCAAACTATGTGCTCCGATGTACGATGTGAGGGTGGGTGTCAAAGGAAGGTACGCAGAAGATAACAGAACGAGGAAGTTCACTCTCCTGTTCTGAGGTGTTTCAAGTAGTAGGTGAATATAAACGATAGAAGACTAGTGAAACTGACATGAAAACAAAGATGAGTGGACGTATGAGTAGAAGTGGACCGAAGTTTGGATAGATGGATGGCGTAATGCAGTCTTTGAGGAGATGAGACTGAAGAGAGGAGGTAGCTAGATCACTCAATGTGTAGATTTGAGTGGAAAAGGGATTGTGAATCAGGGAGTTCTGCCGTTCTCCTGATGCACTTACACGCATTTTCCGTCTCGAAGACGAATGAGAAGGACGTGGAACGGGGAGGATCCAGCAATTATGACTGCAGGATAAGCTGTCGTGTCCTGATGCTGATGCTGCTCTTCAATCTCACTTTTGACCTAAAGTGTGTGTTGCGGGGTCCTTGCGTGTCAGTGCTTAGGAGTGTATGTGCTGTACCTTGCCTTCGGCTTTCCCCTTTAGTGGTATTTGACCTTGCGTCTGTATCTACAGCTGAACTATATATGGAAGCAAATCAAAGAATTCATTCTATCAACAATGCCCCTGTAATGTATATTGATTTTGCTTAAGTAAAAAATATAATCCCTCTTGGTAGTCAATTAATTTGAATGTTTAGTACTTTTATATGCCATAGAACTAGAATGATAGAAGCAATTCTTCCTCTCTCCCATCAGAATTGCTTTGATTAGATGGTAATAACACTGAACAAATTTTCCTGGCCAAAAAGTCGTACAGTATCCACTGATTAGAATTCATTTTGGACTCTTTTTCAAAGTAGTGTGTTCAAAGCTTTTCATGATGCAACTGTTATGTCGACTTAGATGTTACCGTTAATGATCTGTTACATTAATTATAATTTATCATATTCTGCAATGAGTCACTACTGCATAGAAATGCAACTACGATAATTTATAGTCAACACCTCCATGACACAGCTGACGAAGCATTATTATTTATAATTTATCGACTGATACATTTTTCATTAACTGTGTTCAGATAACTTTACCATGTTCAACTCTTTTGAACTATTGGGAAATTCCTTCTGTTGTTATCACCTAGCTAATTATTTAGTGACTTATTAAATGGGCCACTTCGCGAACCACGGTGCCGCGCCAAATATTTCGCGAAAACTGATTACCAGAATTTGACTGGTTCCACTGGTATACATGCAAGACTTATTTCACATTTTTTCTGTGACCAATGACGGTTATAGTATAAAAAAAAGATAATATACTTAATTTAAATACTATTCCATATGCCTTTAAATTGCTAATATCTCTATAAGGATCGATTGTCAGAACTAATGATGCGGAATTAAATGGTACTGTTATATTTACGTCTCCGATGAATACAAAATTATAATTTGGTCCATTTTAAATTTCCCAGTTTGCATTACATAGTAGCGAAGTGTGTTACCTTTCCGGATTATCAGATAAGATATTTTTTCTGTTACTCAGTTACCAAAATAAATATTCAAACTTATTGCTTTTCTCGATTGATAGTTGCGGTAAATGTTTGCCGTCAATCCAGATCGGTGTCCAGTCAGTCAAGTATGTAAAGACAAACAGCCGTATCCCCCTTACTAGGCGGGTGGCTAAGTTAGGCAGACACAGAGGTGGGAGGCGCCCAATCTTCATGCCGCGAGACCGCCGTGTCCCTGCCGAGGCTCGAACTCGCAACATGCAGCACCAGAGGCTGCCACTGCAGTCGGATACGCTAACCACTCGGCCACGGTCGCCTCTAGATTTAATGAAAAATTTCACGTATTATGACAGTCAGTCAAAATAGGTGAAAATTGTGATTAAAGATATGATAGTTCATTTATTGAAACGAAGGCTGATACCAGCCCTATGCTGTTGCCTCTCATGTCAGTACTTGGTTCCAATTAGGTCACTTAAACAAGTTTAGTTGTTTGACATGCTTACAACAGCGGAGTCACCCACAACGTTTCGGCACAGCTCTAAACACTCAACAATAATCAATCAACTCTTAAAACACAAACTATAAATTATACGCTATAAGCTATCAACTGCTATCTAAATGATGCATACTATTATTTGTAAGGTACGAAATAAAATGAAAAATTCAAACTATAAACGTTGAACTCTAAACTATAAACTCTTTTTCTTTACTATATAGTGATTGATGTGATTAATGGTGTGTGATTCATGTGATCTGAACGATATGATATGATAGGATCAAATTCAAACAATTTCAATTAATGCGTAATGCGAAAATCTGAATAATCCTAGAGGTCTAAAGTACATGCCTGAAATTCATTTGGAGATTGAAACACTTCGGAGCATTGAAATCAATCAATTAGTATCAAAATAGAGCTCCAACAAAACGATCGCGTTATCAGAATCTACCAATTCCAATTATTTCATCTCAGAACACATGAATCTACTCGGTCCTCACCATCCCTATTGTAATTGGAACAACGACATAATTGAACCTGTTTCTTTGCTACATTCCAGCCTTGCTTCTGAGACTTTTCATCCAGCACATTAAACCTACTTCTCTTTACTGCTCTCACCCCCAAGTCTCAGGCCCCCAGAACAGAGTTGGGACCACTACCCCCTCATACATCCCTCATATTGCTTCCATCGCTGAAGTCCTATATTTCTTTTCACATTTTAGTGCACCAATACTCTATACCCCTCTTTCACTCGCTGCTGCACATCAGATTCCCCAGTTCAATCTTCTTTACAGGGAGCTCAGGTACTGAAACCACCGAACTCCATTCAATAACTCATCGTTCTCTCGCACACTCTACTAAACCCCGACACTAGACTACACAACGCCTACTCCGAATCTGCCACCACTGCCGCATCATCCACAGAGTAAAGTAGTGCGATGTTCGATGGACGTCGACCCAAATGGAGAGGTATTGAAAGAAGTACAGTGTCTTAAGTACATGAGCTTCTATATGGAGAAGATTGAATAGGTGAAAACTGAGGTGAAGTCTGGCGTGAAAGCAGGTTATAGAGGATTGAGTGCACAGTGGAGTTAAATGAGCTGAAGAAAGTTGTAAATGAAAGCCAAGGAACGGTTGATTGAGGATGTAGTTATTTCAACTGCGCTCTACGGAGCTGAGACTAGGGACGTGAGAGCAGAAATGATGGAGGTTGAATGTTTTCGATGTGAAATGTTTAAAGAGCATGGCTGGATTGGCGTTGAGAGCCAGGATCACTAATGACGGTATAAACCCTCCCCACGTCCCCATGAACAAGAAAGTTGGCAGTGTTTCGAACGTCGCGGTATTTAAACTTTATTTTTTTATTTTCTCTACATCTGATTTGTCCGCAGTCAAAATCAAAGGGTACAACTCAAAAGAGGAAACAAAGTGACACACTCTGGATAAAATTATCAAAATGTTTGATTAGGGCATAGGACTCATTTGGTGAATATTCTACCTTACTGAAAATTTTTCCATTTGTAAAGAGTGGGAGAGGTTCAAAACATACCAAATGATGCTATTTCTTCCCCTCCTTCGAATGGTACCCCATAGCGCAACAGAGTAATTCTATACCATGTTTCTGTTTACGGAGGAACAAGGATCCCCTTAAGATCCACGGTCTTCCAACTGTTGTTATCAGTCATATCGTAACATATCGAATCATATCACTCGTATTAGATCGAATCATATCGTTGAATATCGCTACACATCTGCCATATCGCATCAGATCGTGCAATGGATAGTCGTGAAAGGAGAGTGGTTGTGAACGGATGAGTTTTGACGATGCTCAGATGTGCTATCCCGACTTTGACGTAGCGTTGAAAAACGGGATGGTCGTGGACGGTGAAGCTCGGTCACTCTGACGCGACATGGTTCAACCAGTCTCACTGTCGGGCCCTGCTGCTAACACGCATGTCGGACTGCACTTCTGACCCAGAATGTGAGTTGCTGTGTCTCCCGATCGGACCCTTTAGCACAAAATGACTCAGTATGTTTGAGTGTAAGTGTATGAGAGAAGTGTGAGATGCACTTTGCCGTCGACCACACCTTTTCTTGCATTATGAAATGATATAAAACGCAATCAAACTATCTTCAACGCTGTAAAATGATGTCAAACGCAATGAAATGATGTCAAACGCTTTCACATGAGGTAAATTGCAATGAAATGATGCTAAACACTATCAAGTGACGTTAAATGCCATCAATTGCTGTCGAACACAATCAATTGGGGTCAAACGCTATCAGATCAGGATTAGCGAAATCAAATGATGGCAAACGCAATGACATGATGTCATACGCAATTAAATGATGTCAAACGCAATCATGTGATGTCCAACGCAATTATATGATGCCAAACGCAATCAAATAATGGCAAACGTCATCAATTCATGTCATCAGCAATAAAATGATGGGAGACGCAACCGAATGATGTCTTCAACGAAATGAAATTATGTCAAGCGCAATGAAATGATGTCAAATGCCATCATGATATGATTAATATGATTGGTCTGAAATTCTGTTAAATTATATGTATGATATGAAATCATATGAATATGCAATATGATACAATATGATACGATATGAAACGATGTGGTACGTTATGATACGCTAGGAAACGATATCATGCGATATCATGCGATACGTGTATAATATGATTGATAAACTATGAAATATCAGAGGGGATGAAATGATATGAAATGATTTCAAACGATATTAAATAATAACACATTATGACGTGACATGATAGGATTTGATTTGAAATTATTTGAACTGATATGATATGAAATGAAATAATGTTTTTCTGATACATGATATAATATAAAAAATTAAACGAAGTGATGTCATTGGGAAGTATGATATCGATTTCTTCTATTAAATAATAACTATTGACTAATAATTAATAAATATTAACTACTAACTATTACCTATTGACTGTTACCGACTAGCAATTAATTTTTGACTATTAACTATTACCTTATTAATAGTAACAATTAACAATTTATTAGTTACTATTAACTAGTAACTATTAAGACTTAACTATGAAATATTACATTTTAACTTATAACTATTACCTGTTAACTAATAACTCCCAACTATTACAATTACCTATTCACTATTGAGCAATAACTACTCACTTAACTATTACTATAACTTCATTATTAACTTTTGACTATTACAGTGCAGATGATGAACTATAAACAGATAACAATAAACTGTAAACTATACATATAAACTATGAACTGTAAACTATACAAATAAACTATGAACTGTAAACTATAAGCTTTACACTTTGAACTATAAATCATAAACTATAAACTATAAACTATTACTGATAAACTATAAACCATAGACTTTAAACTAGTAACTATTAGCGTTAAATTATACATTGTTAACTATTAACTACCATCTAGCATGTATCAACAGTCAACTATCAACAATCAACAATCAACCCTAAACTCGACGCTATCAACT
>SDVV010012295.1:0-15515 GCA_016164225.1 Gammarus roeselii
ATTTCCCAAATCACTCGTTGTAACCCAGTTTGTGCCCAAACGCTCCTAACCACATAGTGTCTTCCATCCCAGGAGCAGCTACCAGCGGTGCAGGAGAAGAAGGGCAAGAGGAAGGTGATCGAGCGGGTGGAGGTGTCTGGACGCTTCGTGCCCTCACAAGGGTCAGCGGGGTCACTGGTCGAGGACAGTGAAGACAAAGAGTGAGTACTCAACCACTAAGTTAACCGTGCTACACACGGTTAATTGGTCTGTATAGTTAAAAATACGGTCTGTCAATGAGCAAGATAGGTCTCAAATGATTTCCCGATGAAAATAAATGTGTACTGTGTATTAGCATAGATACGGAATGATATAATCTAACTTTAAAGGGGTCCGACCCTAATTTTCTGGCATTAATTTTCTTTGAGGTTGAAAGAAAATATTTCTAATGACGAAATAATACGTTGCTGGGTTAGTCACTAGAAAAGTTGAGTTACATACTGATAAGTGACCGTGGTTAGAGTTACACACTGATAGGTGACCGTGGTTTAAGTTACAATCTGATAAGTGACCGTGGTTTGTGTTACATACTGATTGGTGACCGTGGTTTGAGATACATACTGATAAGTGACGTGGTTTGAGTTACATACTGATAAATGACGTGGTTTGAGTTACATACTGATAAGTGACCTTGGTTTGAGTTACAAACTGATAAGTGACCGTGGTTTGAGTTACATACTGATGTGTGACCGTGGTTTGAGTTACATACTGATAAGTGACGTGGTTTGAGTTACCTACTGATTAGTGACCGTGGTTTGAGTTACATACTGATAACTGACGTGGTTTGAGTTCCTTACTGATAACTGACGGGGTTTGAGTTCCTTACTGATAACTGACGTGGTTTGAGTTCCCTACTGATAACTGACGTGGTTTGAGTTCCTTACTGATAAGTGACCGTGGTTTGAGTTACATACTGATGAGTGACCGTGGTTTGAGTTAAATACTGATAAGTGACCATGGTTTGAGTTGCATACTGATAAGTGACCGTGGTTTGAGTTACATACTGATAGGTGACCGTGTTTGAGTTACATTCTGATAAAGGACCGTGGTTCGAGTTACACACTGATAAGTGACCGTGGTTTGAGATACATACTGATAAGTGACCGTGGTTTGAGATACATACTGATAAGTGACGTGGTTTGAGTTACATACCGATAAGTGACGTGGTTTGAGTTACATACTGATAGGTGACCGTTGTTTGAGTTACATACTGGTAAGTGACGTGGTTTGAGTTACATACTGATAAGTGACCGTGGTTTGAGTTACATACTGATAAGTGACCGTGGTTTGAGTTACATACTGATAAGTGACGTGGTTTGAGTTATATCCTGATAAGTGACCGTGGTTTTATGTGGGTAAATGTACATTAATGAGATTTGTGGAGGATGACGATATGAGCGGAATCAGTGTCAGATTAAAGATGGAGTCGATGGAGGCAGTTCAGTGTTTAGTACCTAGTGGCCCGTATAGAGGAAGACTGTAAAATGGAAACAGATGTGAATGTCGGTGCACTGAAAAACGCTATGAGCAGTAGGACCTTTAGTATAGAATTAGTGAGGGTCGTATGACGGGGTAATTGTCTCAACTGCGCTATGCGTGGCTGACACGTGGGTTGCGAGAGCGGAAGCAAGAAAAAGGTTGAACGTTTTCGAGAAGAAATATTTTAGAGGGAAGACTGGGGTGACGCGGAGGGATAGGATTAATACTGACGTTGTTCGATGCAGTAGCAGAGCATGTGTCAGAGTTGGGAACGAGGTGAGTGATTGGTTGCCAGTGAAAGTGGAACTGAGACAAGGTTGCGTTAGGTCTCTCTGCTTGTTTAATCTCTACATGGATGGAGTAGTCGGGAGGAGAACGCGAAGTTTAGAGTTGTTGTAGGCAAATGGGCTGAGTTGGCAATAGAATCGGTTGCTGTTTGCCAACGATACGGCACTGGAGGCAAATTCGGAAGAGAAATTGATTGGCTTATGTCAAAGAGTTTGGTAGAGCGTATGAGTGGTGGCGGCTACAAGATTATGTGGTAGAAATAAAGACATGTTCGATGCATGACAATGCGAACGGAATCAGTGTACCCCTAAATAGAAAGTATGTGGAAGATGTTCAGTGTTTTAAGTCCCTCGGCTTTCATGGGGGGAAGACTGAACTAGTGTAGGCCTAGAGTGAAGGATGGGCGTACTCAAAGTGTTTGGTGCACTGTAGAGAGTAATGAGATTTAAGACATTAGGCATCGAAGCAAGGGAAAGTTTGCAAGTGTTAGGAGAAAACAACAGGGGTTTTGGTCCAAACTTGGATGTCTTTTGATCCTGATGAGATCAGTTCTGAATTTGGGGTGGATGGATGATTATTCATTATTCATTTTATAGATCATTAACACTTGATTTTAGTATTTCTTATTTCGTGGTCTCTATTATTTATCTGTGCCTTGCTTTCATGGTGATGTATTTTGTATTAGTTATATAATTGTCTATCGTTGGACGCCCGCATGGGCCCTGCAGGGTCGCGAGCGGCGACTTCGCGTTGGGGCTCCGGTAGAGCGCGGAAGCGGCTACTGCTCCTACTACGTTAAACCTACTCGAAATCTACGCTAAACCTACTCGGTAACTACGTTAAACCCACTCGGTGTCTACGTTACACCTACTCGGTATCTACGTTACACCTACTCGGTATCTACGTTAAATCTACTCGGTATCTACGTTGAACCTATTCGGTATCTACGTTAAACCTACTCAGTATCTACGTTAAACCTACTCGGTATCTTCATTAAATCTACTCTGTATCTACGTTAAATCTACTCTTTATCTACGTTAAACCTACTCGGTATCTACGTTAAACCTACTCGGTATCTACGTTAAACCTACTCTGGATCTACGGCAAACCTACTCGGAATCCACGTTAAACCTACTCTGTATCTGCGGTAAACCTACTCTGCAGCTGCGGTAAACCTACTCTGTATCTATGTTAAACCTACTCTGTATCTACGTTAAACCTACTAGGTATCTAGGTCAAGCCTACTGGGTATCTACGTTAAACCTACTCTGTATCTACGTTGAATCTACTCTGAACTAACGGTAAACCTACTCGGAATCTGCGTTGAACCTACTCGTGATCTACGCTGCACCTACTTTGCCACTCTTCAATAGCCCTAGGGGGGGGTCTGCAATAACTTTGCGTTGGGGCTCCGGTGGAAAACAAAAGCAACTACTACTACAACTACTTCTGAAGTAGAACGCTAACACGAGAATCATGTGTCTGCGTAATATATGTATTAAAAGATCATATAAGGGAAAAGTTGTTGAAGGAAATTGCTTTTAACGATGATGCTTGAAACAAATTAAAATTAGTTCATGAAGCAAAAGAAAACTGCCCACTATGTCATTTTGAGATTGTCTCGGTTTCTGTCCTCGTTAAACCAATGTTGACCGGTGTCATACTGGGCACCATTTAACAGCTAGCTGGTACCAATGCCGGGTACTATTTTACCATGTTTGACACCATTTTGTTAACAAACATGCTGGTAAGCATGCTAGGGTCGGAAGCTATCTAGCGGCGATTCTGGTAGAATTTGGCGAGCCGTGTCTTAAACGTATGGATTGTAACGCTGTTTACAATTTCTAATGGAAGTCTGTTCCATTCATCGACAACCCTATACGTGAAGAAAATCGTGTGATGTCGAGTGAGAAACGCTTACCAACGATTTTGTTTCCAATATTCTTGATCATTCCGATCTCATCTAGAGTGAAAAGGCTCGCTCGGTCGACGTTTTCCTTTCCCCTCATAATCGTCAACACTTCGATCATGTCACATCTGACTCGACGCTTCTCCTGTGAATAAAGACCGAGTTCTCGTAGCCTGACTTTGTACGATTTATTGAGCAGCGAAAGTATCAGTTTGGTAGCTCTACGATGAACTTTCTCTAATTTACTAACGTCTTTTCTAAGAAAAAAAAGAGACCAGATTTGAACGGGATGCTTGAGATACGATATAACAAATGAATTGAATAACTTATAATACTCTGCATCGTTACATTGCTTGCTACTTTTGGATGTCTGCCACTTTTCTAACTAATGAACAATTTCGTTCAAGACTATGTGGATCTATTGTCACTCATTTCTGCTTTGCACTCTTCCCCTTAGCTTACTATCGTCTGAAAACTTACTAAGGTTCGACAGCACGTTTCTGTCGAGATCGGTCATAAATTTTATGAATATGACTAGACCTACCACGGAGTCTGGAGTTACACCGCTTGCAACATTACACCAGAGGAAAGAAGCTCCGTTTTAGATACGACTCTCTGCCGTCTGTCCGAGAGCCAACATTCTATCCAGTTATTTAGCTTGTCTCGAATACCGATGATGTGCAATTCAAAAGCTAAGCGTCTGTGAGAGACTTTATCAAAATCTTTTTAGAAATCAAGGTAGTCGATAAAAATTTGGAGAATTCGAGCCGTAAATTTAAACGAAATTCCTGAAAAATTGCAGGCTCGTCAGGCAGGAACGCCGTGCTGAAAGTCTCACATCAAAATAATTGTTCCCCAAAATTTTGTAACTTTTCCCTAATCAAACTTGCCATCAATTTGCCAACAATGACGTAGGTGAGGAGACTATTTGGTCCGTTTTTTGCCTTGAGACTTTTTGTCCCTTTTTAAAGAAAATCGGGGTAACTTTGGCCTCTTTTCATAGAGATGGGCAGGTGCCCTTTGTGAGAGATGGGGTTAAAAAATTAGAGGCGTTCGACGATTTCATTCGTAATCAGGTTCAGGATTCTGTGATGAATTTGGTCAGAACCTGGAAATGTTGTGGCTTTAAATTCATCAATATATTCAATTGATTCTGCCAGTGACCGACACTGAGGGCTTTGATTAGCATTCACGTTAGGATATCAGTAGAGTATATAACGTCGAAACGCGGATTTTGTCCGGTCTACGGGAATTTGCACATTACATTTCACCGGGGTATTTCATGCACCTTGACTCACCCAGCGTAGAAACGGGGGGCGGGAAGAGGTGGGTACCGGAACTGGTTTGGTGCCCGAGTAAGCTAACGGACGGGGGGAGGGGGGGAGACCGGAAGGGGGGACGGAAGGGGAACGGCGGGATGGAAGCAGACTTGCGGCCTTGATTGGCAAGGCTTATGTTATGAACATTTTAATTTGTACTGTATTTTTATATATATTGTAATTATATATATATTTTTTTACTTTAGATGGTTGTAATGGAGTATAATTGGTCACTAACTGTTGCTCGTTACACATATTTATTCGATTCTGGTATGAATAGTGTTATAGCAAGTTTTCTGGAAGGGGGGATTGGTGCGATAGGTTCCCTCCCCCCCCCTAGGTAGAAAGTTGGATGCGCTCATGGAAAATTATGTGAGTTTGCTCTTGCCTATTCCTTGTCTTATAAATTTGTTTCCGTGACACGTTTGCCACGTTGTGAGTGTATATATCGTTATATTTTTATGGCTGGTTTATTGTTTCTATATAAATTTTTCTGTAGATATATATATTGGTATTCTTATCTAGTTGTGGTATATATGACTCATTCGATGCTTGATTGGTGGGATCGTAGCGGTGGGGGCTTGCGATATTATTGTATGTTTTGTTCATTCATCACTATATATTCTTTTATAGGATTAGTGTGGTAGGCATGTCTTATAACTCAATTTGCAGCCTTAGTGTACCAGCCTGAAGGTAGGATTACAGGCAAGGTTCTGTGTTTCCCACCTATTTATTTCATATGTATATAATATCTATAAAAATAGTAAGGATCATTTGTCAGGTTGTTTGCGGTTAATGTATATATATTTTTTCTTAAGATGCTGTATTTTCGTTACGAGTTTCTTTCTACCCCATATTGCAGTATTTAGTTTTGAAACATTAATATCAGTGTTCCATTGATGCGTTTTTCCAATAGCGAAAATACCTGAACGATATGGATTTACTGTACGTTAAAATATTATGTTATGTATACCTAGTAATGATCGATTGATTTATGTTGAATTTGCGCTGTTTTTGGAATTTCGATCAGTTAACTCATACAGTTTTAGGCATTTTAGGGTATTTTAGGCTTGAAGCATCCATGTAGCAAGCTATTTCAGGCATAATTGGTACGTTATCGCATTATTTTAATATTTATATATGTATATATGACACATCTGTTATGATTTAGCCGTAGTTACTTAAGTTAAAGTGTTAATTTATCCCTGTTTTGGATGGAATTGTGGCTAATTTCATTAAAATTTTGTTGGTACTACACCGTATTTACTATAGGTTTCAGTTGTGTCACTCGTATGTCTTGGTATCTTATACACATTTCTTGTTTGTTTGGGTACATGCTAGTTCATTCTCCTTCATCACGGGTTTAATGTATGTTTTGGATATGATAGAGAATTAATCTTCTTGCTTTGTTATAACTCGTGAGTTTTAGTATTGGTCTTTCAGTTTTGTATGTTCTCTGTTGAATTCCCATCTTCAATGCAATCTGTTGGTTATTTATACAATTTAGGATAAATTACGTATGTATCTACAATATAGAACATTATTTCAGGTCTAATTTAGTTACATTTTGTTCATTTATAGTGATTTATATATCTTCTTTCATCCTGATACAATATTTGACGTGGTTATTATAGATATAGAACAGACGATTTGTTACAAACTTGGTCTTGCTGTTAGGGTATTGTATATTTATTGTACGACCATTCTTCAATATTTAGGAGGAGTTAGAGAGTCTCCTTGGCAAAAACCTAGTTATGTTTATACCTGTTTGTATAAGAAAGCCGATTGACTAGGACGGATTCCCATTGTTGTACAATTTTCATGTGAATTATAGCAGAGTAGAGAACCTTATTTAACTATTTTATATATGTTCCTGACGTTATGTTTTTTTTTTCCACGAAAATCATTGGAATGTATGTTTAAGAGGTGTATGTCTGTACTGCATCTTTGTGGAATTTTCGTCGTTGATCCCTAGCAAATATGTTGTTTAACGTTTAGATGATAATTTACTGGATGGATGGGTCCTAGTGTAGAGGTGGTTTATACTCTTTGGTTGTCATTTTTGGAGTTCATCCATGCTCAACGGGATGTATCTTTGTTCGAGGCTGTTCAGAGACGATGGGTTAACAGATGCGAGGTACGTTTGTGGGATCGTATCATGACTGTGTGTTACCTCTAAATTTGTTATATATCAGTGGTAGATTGCTGAGAAGTGACCTAGTAAAACATTGTAGACTTCATTTTGATGACACAGTAGGCTTAGATTTGTACTCCCAGAGGCATGACATCAGTTAGGTCTAGGAATTTATTATAGATTTGAATGGTATGATAGTATGAAATAACATTTTTCACATTAACTCAGCGTTAAATGTCAGTTATTTTTGGTATGGCTGTTACGTTAGTATACGATCTTAGTCATGAACCAGATCACGTCAGATATTGGAGTAGGATTCATCATCTGGGTGCGGTAGGATACACTGTATATATTAGTTAATCGTTGTTGCTTAGGGTAGAGTATAAAATCTTATTTAGCTATTTTTTTGGATTTTGGTGTATATTTTGATTTGATATCATAGGAATATATCTGTATTCGATATAAATTTGCCTACTTTCATGGGACGTTGGGTATAAAATACGCTTATTTGGATGTAATGATTCAAAAATTTGGTGTGTTTCCCCTCTCGACATTGGATTTGGGTCCGGTTCCATATTACCTTAGAGAACTATTCTACCGGATTTGTGCTGAGTGTTACTGTTGAAATTCTCCAATAATTGAATGTACATCTCAATTATGTTATCCAATCGCAGGTCTTTGCTAGATGCTTATTCCCGTACGTCTTACTTATATAAATGTTTGTATTTCGTTTGCACTTTAGACACTTAGAAGTTTTTGATTGATTCAGGCTTTTTGTTATGAGACTGCGTTCCCATTCAGGATATTTGACTTTTTCGACCATTCACCAGATCCACTTTAACATTTTTCACTGAAGGTCTGTAATGATGGCCATAATCCTAACTCATTCTAAAATAAAATTACCAAGGATTGTATATTATCCCCCGTTTCATACTTATGTTAGGGAATTTTTCTTCATTGATTTAACCTTCATCCTTATCAAATCTATCCACTTGTCCCTGTAGTTTTACCAATCTTTAGCAGATTGCGTGCCTACATTTATATATATATTTTTTCACTTCGCTTGTTACAAGTCCAGTAATATCAACCAGTCCCGAGTAATGTTAGGACATCGCTCGTTTGTGGACTTTCGAGTTCAAAACGTTTATGTAAGCTTACCCCATACGTCAGTGAGTGTTACAAATGTTAAAGCGTTAGCAAGATTTATGAACAGTTTTACTGTTGGAATAGGATTTTCTTTGTAGTGTTGGACGTTTTGCTCCTACCATTTTCGTCAATTATATCACATAATGAATAAATCCACTCTAACAATTTTTCATACAGATCTGCATTGTAAGGTCCGCAATCCACAAGATCTAGAATATAAACCATGTCTAAGGTACATAATTAGCGAAATATATATCAATGTACGATAACATAGATCAAATATCGATGATTGCAAAAAGGGTTACCATACAATGACGAATACATTATTACCTAGGCAACTCAACCTATTCGATCCAATAGTTATGTATTTTTAATCAAGTTTGATGGTTATGTATGATATTGATTTGTATGAATCTCTTCACTAGGGCTGTATATTTATCATATCAAAAGCAGTTGAATACATTTTCTCCAATTTGATCCAGCAAAAAACCTTCTGCAGATGTTTGGATTCCAGAATTTATCGATAGCTCTGTTACATGTTCTGATGAAACTCAGCAGGTAGGATCCAAGAGAACTAATGCACTTCAATTTGTTACATTTTTAATGTGGGTCAGTTATACGCGATGTTAGGTTCAAAGATCTAGTCATTCTAACCAACTTAACCAATAATTATATTTTTTCATTCAAGTTTGATGGATATGTATGATATTTAGTCATTATTTTGTGCGATGTACATATCAAATCCCTCCCACACAGCTCTATTTTTCGTAGTTTTTCTTCTAATGTCATACACCAGGTACAAACATTCACGCTTTGTACGCATATGCAGGACCGGGGCAAGGTATAATGACGTCGTATACAGGGATAGTTACCGATACAATGTAGACACACACACACACAACCACACACCGACACACATTTTGATTGCATATACAAGATCGGTTAACATCTGAGGCACTTTACCTCTGATAAATGTTTTTTTCCATTAGAACAAAATCCCTTGTTATTGTTACAAGATATTTATTGTGAACCATCTTCACGTCATGATAGGTAAAAGGAACTAAGCATCTTAACCTATCCTATCCTTTTCTATCCAGGAATTATATATTATCGATCGAGCTTTCGTGCATAAATTTGTTACTTATTTATCGATTTATTATATGTTCATTTTCATCCGCTCCACTTGGCTCTACATTTCGATCTAGCCTATTCACACCCATCAAAACCTAACATAACCTAACTTTATGTATGGTGTTCAGTCATTGCTATATACATATGAAGCCTTCCAAACGACTATAAATAATACTTTAACATATATGCTATTTATTTTGTTGTCACTCTCATCCCTTATAAGTTAGCAGAGGAGACCCATTTTCAATATTAGATGGTTTGAATGTTACGGGTAATTCATATTATTTTTGATTTCGACACAATTCTACGTCCCTTTAAAATATTATTCACACCCATCATAACCTGACCTGACCTTACGTACGGTGTTCAGTCATTGATATATACATATGAACCCCTCCAGACAACTCTAAATATCACTAACATACATGTTATTTATTTCGTTGTCACTCTCGAGTCATATATGTTCCCAGGGAATCCCCCCTTTTCAAATTTGGATGGATTGAATGCTACATGTATGTCAAATTTGTATTCAGTTTCATACAAACGGACACATAGTCTCACACCATGTTTATCTTAATTTACTTCAATATCTCCGCTTAACTCTACAAACTTTGACAACTTGCATCTCTGAATTTTCATTTTTCTCTTTCCTATACTTTTCTTATCCTTAACGATGACTTCGTTTCAAGATCTGATCGGACGCTGATTTATATCATACCATTCTGTAACACATCTAGATCATTTACCTCGAGCTAGGTTTTCTGGCATCATTTCAACCCTTGAAACAATTTTTTTCTACTGAGTTCGAAGATTCGATGTTACCTCCGACTGTCACGATGTTCACAATTCATTGCTTAACCTTCGAGTTTAGGATAATATAAACATTTCATTGAAAACATACATAGTTTTTATTAGCATTTATTAGCATTATTTACAGACCTTGCTGAGATCATCAATATCATATACCTGGTTTTTGATATTTGAACAGCATTGTTCGTCATCCAACAGTACTTTTCATCACTATATTTCAGTATACTCTCAAAATCCATCTTGTACTCCATCATATCTTTGATGCGGATACCGAAGGCTATTCCGTACCCGTGTGTCAAAAAATGTATTACTTCTTCTTCTTGAACTTGATTATTCGAATCTTTCCCAATTCAAAGTCATTTTGAGATTCATCATTGAGAAATTTGCATACGTTCCAGTTTCTCTTTTTGTTCTTAGGTATAATCTGTTGTCCACTACCTCAGCTGTATTACAGTCATGATGAAGATTTTACCCTTGGATCATTTAAATTATCGAGATTTGCTTCTCTTATCCCCTCCCCCTCCCCCCCTCCTAAAATTACTTACATACGAATGTAACGCGTCCACATTAGCTTCCCACAGCAGACCTCCTTTTTCCTGCATACATTTATGAATGATATCTTCCACTCTTTTGATTCTTGTTTGTCCATTTTGAGATAACTGTTATTTTCCACACTAGTCAATATTTATTCCAGCCGACTCATATCATCTTCGGAGACTTCTTCTTCCAGCACTTGTAAACAAAAAGTTGAGATATGAATGTTCATATTTTGTTTATTCTATGACGAAACGTGTGTCTCCGCTTGATCTCAACGTATCACTGACTCCATTCTTGATTGTCAGCTAGCTATTACAAGTTGATTACATGTGGTTTTTCGCAAAACATTTCGCCTAACATTACTCACCTAGGTCATCAACTGTGTATATGTATAGGGCTGAGTACGTATGTGAATGTGTATATTCAAGCGTATGTACGTGTTACATGAGTTAAAAATATATAACACAAATTTAATATTCAAAATTTCCATAACATTTCAAATTTTCGAGGGATGTCACCTAACTTAAATAGCCAAGTTATCACTGCAAAATACAGACTTGACTCTGTTATCGCTCGAAAATTTGAAATTTTATTGAAACTTTGAATATTAAATTTGTGTTATATATTTTTAACTCATGTAACACGTACATACGCTTGAATATACACATTCACATACGTACGCAGCCCTATACATATACACAGTTTATGACATAGGTGAGAAATGTTAGGCAAAATGTTTTGCGAAAAACCACATGTAATCAACTTATAATAGCTTGCTGGCAATCAAGAATGGAGTCAGTGATACATTGAGATCAAGCGGAGACACACGTTTCGTCATAGAATAAACAAAAAATGAACATTCATCCCTCAAAATTTTGTTTACAAGTGATGGAAGAAGAAATCTCCGAAGATGATATGAGTCGGTTGGAATGAATATTGACTAGTGTGGAAAATAACAGTTATCTCAAAATGGACAAACAAGAATCAAAAGAGTGGGAAATATCATTCATAAATGCATGCAGGAAAAAGGAAGTCTGCTTTAGGAAAATAATGTGGACGCGTTACATTCGTATGTGAGTAAGTTTAGGAGGGGGGGGGGAGGGGGAGGGGATAAGAGAGGCAAATCTCGATAATTTATATGATCCAAGGGTAAAATCTTCATCATGATTGTAATACAGCTGAGGTAGTGGACAACAGATTATACATAAGAACAAAAAGAGAAACTGGAACGTATGCTTATTTCTCAATGATGAATCTCAGAATGACTTCGAATTGGAAAAGATTCGAAAATTAAGTTCAAGAAAAAGAAGTAACGCATTTATTGACACACGGGAACGAAATAGCCTTCGGTATCCGCATCAGAGATATGATGGAGTATAAGATGGATTTTGAGAGTATACTGAAATATAGTGATGAAAAGTACTGTTGGATGACGAACAATGCTGTTTAAATATCAAAAACCAGGTATATGATATTGATTATAGCAGCAAGGTCTGTAAAGAATGCTAATGGATACTAATAAAAACTATGTATGTTCTCAATGAAATGCTTATATTATCCTAAACTCGAAGGTTAAGTAATGAATTGTGAACATCGTTACAGTCGGAGGTAACATCGAATCTTCGAACTCAGTAGAAAAAATTAGTTTCAGGGGTGAAATGATGCCAGAAAACCTAGCTCGAGGTAAATGATCTAGATGTGTTACAGAATGGTATGAAATAAATCAGCGTCCGATCATATCTTGATACGAAGTCATCGTTAAGGATAAGAAAAATTTAGGAAAGAGAAAAATGAAAATTCAGAGATGCAAGTTGTCAAAGGTTGTAGAGTTAAGCGGAGATATTGAAGTAAATTATGAAAAAAATGGTGTGAGACTATGTGTCCGTTTGTATGAAACTGTATACAAATTTGAAATACATGTAGCATTGAATCCATCCAAGTTTGAAAATGGGGGATTTTCTGGTAACATATACGACTCGAGAGTGACCGAAATAAATAACATGTATGTTAGAGTGATATTTAGAGTTGTCTGGAGGGGTTCATATGTATATATCAATGACTGAATACCGTACGTAAGGTCAGGTCAGGTTATGATGGGTGTGAATAATATGTTAAAGTGACGTAGAATTGTGTCAAAATCAAAAATAATATGAATTACCCGTAACATGCAAACCATCTAAGATTGAAAATGGGTCCTCTCTACTAACTTATATGGGATGAGAGTGACAACAAAATAAACAGCATTTATGTTAAAGTATTATTTAAAGTCAGTTGGAGGGCTTCATATGTATATAGCAATGACTGAACACCATGCATAAAGTTAGGTTATGTTAGGTTTTGATGGGTGTGAATAGGCTAGATCAAAATGTAGAGCCAAGTGGAGAGGATGAAAATGAATATTTCATAAATCGATAAAAATTAACAAATTTATGCACGAAAAGTCGATCGATACTATATAGTTCCTGGATAGAAAAGAATAGGATAGGTTAAGATGCTAAGTTAGTTTTATCTTTCATGACGTGAAGGTGGTTCACAATAAATATCTTGTAACAATAACAAGGGATTTTGTTCTAATGGAAAAAAATATCTCTCAGAGGTAAAGTGCCTCAGATGTAAACCGATCCTGTATATGCGATCAAAATGTGTGTGTGTGTGTGGTTGTGTGTGTGTGTGTGTGTCAACATTGTATCGGTAACTATCCCTGTATACGACATCATTATGTGTGTACCTGGTGTGTGACATTAGAAGGAAAACTACGAAAAATAGAGCCGTGTGGGAGGGATTTGATATGTACATCGCACAAAATAATGACTAAATATCATACATTTTTATCAAACTTGAATGAAAATATATAATTATTGGTTAAGTTGGTTAGAATGACTAGATCTTTGAACCTAACATGGCGTATAACTGACCACATTAAAAATGTAACAAATTGAAGTGCATTAGTTCTCTTGGATCCTACCTGCTGAGTCTCATCCGAACATGTAACTGAGCTATCGATAAATTCTGGAATCCAAACATATGCAGAAGGTTTTTTGCTGGATCAAATTGGAGAAAATGTATTCAACTGCTTTTGATATGATAAATATACAGCCCTAGTGGAGAGATTCATACATATCAATATCATACATAACCATCAAACCTGATTAAAAAACATAACTATTGGATAGAATAGGTTGAGTTGCCTAGGTAATAATGTATTCGTCATTGTATGGTAACCCTTTTTGCAATCATCGATATTGATCTATGTTATCGTACATTGATATATACTTCGCTAATTATGTACCTTAGACATGGTTTATATCTTAGATCTTGTGGATTGCGGACCTTACAATGCAGATCTGTATGAAAAATTGTTAGAGTGGATTTATTCAATATTTGATATAATGGACGAAAAAGGTAGGAGCAAAACGCCCAACACTACAAAAAAAACATAATCCAACTGTAAAACCGTACATAAATCTTGCTAACGCTTTAACATTCGTAACACTCACTGACGTATGGGGTGAGCTTATATAAGCGTTTTGAACTCGAAAGTCCACAAACGAGCGATGTCCTAACATTACTCGGGACTGGTCGATATTACTGGACTTGGAACAAGCGAAGTGAAAAGATATATATATAAATGTAGGCACACAATCTGCTAAAGATTGGTAAAACTACAGGGACAAGTGGATAGATTTGATAAGGAGGTTAAATCAATGAAGAAAAAATACCTAACATAAGTATGAAACGGGGGGATAATATACAATCCTTGGTAATTTTAGGTTAGAATGAGTTGGGTTTATGGCCATCATTACAGACCTTCAGTGAAAAACGTTAAAGTGGATCTGGTGAATGGTCGAGAAAATCAAAAATTCTGAAGGGGAACGCAGTCTCATAACAAAAAGCCTGAATCAATCACAAACTACTAGTGTCTAAAGTGCAAACGAAATACAAACATTTATATAAGTAAGACTTGCGGGAATAAGCATCTAGCAAAGACCTGCGATTGGATAACACAATTGAGATGTACATTCAATTATTGAAGAATTTCAACAGAAACACTCAGCACAAATCCGGTAGAATAGTTCTCCAAGATAATATGGAACCGGACTCAAATACCAAATTTTTGAATCATTACATCCAAATAAGCGTATTTTATACCCAACATCCCATGAAAATATGCAAATTTATATCGAATACAGATATATTCCTATGATATCAAATCAAAATATACACCAACATCTAAAAAAAATGGCTAAATAAGATTTTCTACTCTATCCTAAGCAACAACGATTAACTAATATATACGTGTATCCTACCGCACCCAGATGATGAATCCTACTCCAATATCCGACGTGATTTGGTTCATGACTAAGATCGTATACTAACATAACAGCCATACCAAACATAACTGACATTTAACGCTGAGTTAATGTGAAAAATGTTATTTCATACTATCATACCATTCAAATCTATAATAAATTCCTAGACCTAACTGATGTCATGCCTCTGGGAGTACAAATCTAAGCCTACTGTGTCATCAAAATGAAGTCTACAATGTTTTACTAGGTCACTTCTCAGCAATCTGCCACCGATATATAACAAATTTAGAGGTAACACACAGTCATGATACGATCCCACAAACGTACCTCGCATCTGTTAACCCATCGTCTCTGAACAGCCTCGAACAAAGATACATCCCGTTGAACATGGATGAACTCCAAAAATGACAACC
>SDVV010012296.1:0-15514 GCA_016164225.1 Gammarus roeselii
TTCTGGGGCGTCGCTAACCCTCAGCAGTGTGACGATGCTGCCAAACGTCAACCAGTTAGGAGCTCATGTTCTGGGGCGTCGCTAACCCTCAGCAATGGGATGAAGCTGCCCAACGTCAACCAGTTAGGAGCTCATGTTCTGGGGAGTCGCTAACGCTCAGCAGTGTGACGAAGCTGCCCAACGTCAACCAGTTAGTAGCTCATGCTCTGGGGCGTCGCTAACCCAAAGCAGTGTGACGAAGCTGCCCAACGTCAACCAGTTAGGAGCTCATGTTCTGGGGCGTCGCTAACCCTCAGCAGTGTGATGAAGCTGCCCAACATCAACCAGTTAGGAGCTCATGTTCTGGGGCGTTGCTTACCCTCAGCAGAGTGACGAAGCTGCCCAACGTCAACCAGTTAGGAGCTCATGTTTTGGGGCGTCGCTAACACTCAGCAGTGTGACTAAGCTGCCCAACGTAAACCAGTTAGGAGCTCATATTCTGGGGCGTCGCTAACCCTCAGCAGTATTATGAAGCTGCCCAACGTCAACCAGTTAGGAGCTCATGTTCTGGGGCGTCGCTAACCCTCAGCAGTGTGACGAAGCTGCCCAACGTCAACCAGTTAGAAGCTCATGTTCTAGGGCGTCGCTAACCCTCAGCAGTGTGACGAAGCTGCCCAACGTCAACCAGTTAGGAGTTCATGTTCTGGGGCGTCGCTAACCCTCAGCAATGGGATGAAGCTGCCCAACGTCAACCAGTTAGGAGCTCATGTTCTGGGCGTCGCTAACCCTCAGCAGTGTGATGAAGCTGCCCAACGTCAACCAGTTAGGAGTTCATGTTCTGGGGCGTCGCTAACCCTCAGCAATGGGATGAAGCTGCCCAACGTCAACCAGTTAGGAGCTCATGTTCTGGGGCGTCGCTAACCCTCAGCAGTTTGACGAAGCTGCCCAACGTCAACCAGTTAGGAGCTCATGTTTTGGGGCGTCACTAACCCTCAGCAGTTAGGAGCTCATCTCGAAGCAATGTTGTATGGCCAAACATATTTCTTCATGAAACCAAAAAGTCCATTACCTTTTAGTATTTACCTGCTACTAAAAATGATAAATGCAAATATTCTGCTCTTCGCGCCAATACCTACACTTTAACCTTCCTTCTCTTCGGAGCCACAGGCTACAAATTCTGCATATGGAATGCCTACCATTTGGCATGATGACTGCTCGCTAACAATAACCATGCAAACGGCTGAACATGTGGTTTTAGTTCATCATTACTGATTTGAGATTTGTTGCATTCTTTGACACCGATTCATGCCGTTTTGTCTGGATTTTTTTTTTATCATTTTGTGTGTTCAAAACATTGGCTTTTGCCATAATGATTTCGATGACTTTACTGATGCATTTGAAGATCCTCCATCGGACAAGAGACCATACAGACGGCGCACTCTTAGAGCTCATGCCACTTAACTGTAGAGGATGTACAGGTGAGGCATCAGCCAGCCTGGCGACGCTGAACCCATGGCCCCTCACCCTGTGTATGACAACACCGTGGCGTACTGCCATAGGGAGAGTATCACTGGGCTCACAGGCCCCTCACCCTGTGTATGGCAACACCGTGGCGTGCTGCCATGGGGAGAGTATCACTGGGCTCACAGGCCCCTCACCCTGTGTATGGCAACACCGTGGCGTGCGCCATGGAGAGAGTATCACTGGGCTCACAGGCCCCTCACCCTGTGTATGGCAACACCGTGGCGTGCTGCCATAGGGAGAGTATCACTGGGCTCACAGAAATGCTTTGTGAGGGAACAATGGCGCGCTGCGGGCAACAGGAAAATGGAAGCTCGGCTTATTAGAAGGTAATCGACGTTGTTTGTGTTATGGGGGCATTGTTTTCAATGTCAGGGCTGGCACCCGGCCACTGTGCCGCCATTCCAACAGTAATGCACTGCCAGCAGCACCATCTGTGGCACTGTTGGTGCATGTCAGTTAACATTGGGCATAAGACAGCTGGTATTTACTGTTGTTGTGAAGGAACTTCGTCAATTCACTTCCAATTATTATTTTCGGGTCGCCTGATACCTATTAGGCCTACATTTTATTCATAGATCATGTTTAACTTCTTTGTGTCGTGACGACGTACAGAGCAAAAACCCTTGACGCTGTGAGTCACCCCCCCCCCCTCAACCTATTTTTTTACAAATATATTTGGTGTTCATGCATTTCATCAACCGCTTATAATTAGGGTCCACGGCTGATTTTTTTTTGCATTGAAATTTGAACGTCCGTCGTCGTGAAGTTTGTGCACCTGAAGGTCTGTTAGCTTACTGCACCGCCGGACGACGCTTGGTCGTGGAGCTCGTACACCTGGAGGTCTATTTCTTCTTTTGTACCGCCGGACGACGCTTGGTTATGAAGCTCGTGCACCTGGAGGTCTATTTCTTCCTCTGCACCGCCGGACGACGCTTAATTGCATGGCCGATGGACTAGAACCCTGCGAAACTCTTCCTTGGCGACTGATTAACAAAGCAAAGACCTTGTTTCCAGGGCCTTATGCGTTGATGGTCTTCGTCAAAACTGCAGCTACGTTGTCTGTTCCAGGAAGGTGGCCTTTGATTCCTGTTCACATATCTTGTGTCATCTGAATAGCCTTTGGTTATCGAAGTAATGGTTCCATCTTCTTCTTTTGCTACTCATGAATTTCCTCGTAATGGTTTATTATTTACACATGCTGCAGTGGCTCCTGTGCTGCTTCTCAGCTTTTGTGCTATTACTACTGTGCCTTAAAGCTTCTAGGGAACATGTCAGACACGGGAAGACCCTTGCAAAAAAATGTATTTGTATGAGGAGTTACTGCGAATATGAATGCTTCGACTGCGAGCCTGCGTCTTCCTATTAAATTGAACTTAAGAATTCTGTCATTTAGGCCCTCTGGATACTACATATCCTCAATAGGCAGTTGCAGGGCAGCGACCTCAGGGTCCTGCATGGGCACTTCGATGCAACAGAAACACTTTGAAACATTTTATCACCACATCTGCTTACAATTTTCATATCACAAATGAACATCAACCGATCAGAATATAAACCTGATAACATGTGTAGTAAGATTTTAAACAAATTTTATATACAGTAATAGAATGTGGACCCGGAGAAGCAAAAATGCTTTAAGAGCAACCTATCTAGACCTAAACCTATCCTTACAGTTACCTAACTCAAGTGGTATGTCTAAAATTCTGGAAAAGTATCGAAAACCACAATAATATTGAAGACAAACTGAAGCTAACATTGTTCACAACGAATTTGATATGGAAAAGCTCAGACAACTGTATTAACAATGTGAAACAAAATGTTGTTTGAGTTTGGATTTAAAAGTAAATAATGAAGTTGGAGATTTGATTATATTTGGAATGGAATTCCACAATTTGACACGCTTATAGACAACGGAGGATTAGGATTAGGCTTCACTAAATCTTGTTAGATTGAATGACTCTCGATTTCTTGTTGCGTGCAAATGTTCATCAGACTGGTGCTGTAAATGTTCCATGAGATGCCTATCATGGTCAAGATAAACAGTTTTATACAATTAGACAAGTATTTAGAAGCTATAGAGATCCTCAATTTTAAGAATAATAATCGATTTGAAATAACTGCTTGTGTGTCCTGTATGAGGGAGGTTATTGATGGCTCTACATGCTTTATTTTGCATGACTACACCATTTTACCCGGTAAGTTTTTATGGCTTGCAAACCAAGCTTCAATTCCACAGAAGAAATAGGGTTGAACTAAGGAAAAATAAATTATTTTGAAAACTTCTGGTGGAAGAAAATATTTCAACTTATACAGGATACCAATCGATTTGCTTAGTTTAGTTGAAATATAATCTACATGATTTTTGGATCTAAGATGTCGGTCGAGATGCATGCTGAGAAACTTGTTGTGTTTCACTTCACTGATATTAGCGTTTCTCATTTTTAACGAGGGTATATCAATGTGACGTTTGAATGCGAATGTGATGAATTTTGTTTAATCAACATTCGTGCAAATTTTATTTGTGTCGAGCCAAATATTTACAGATAATAATTCATTATTTACTCTAATCGCGAAGTCCATATGCGTTGTTGAAAATGAGGCTGACTAGGTACTATCATCGGCAATTAGGATACATTTGAATAGATTTGAGGAATTTATATGATCATTTATAGAGATTAGAAGCAATAGTGGCCTTAAGATTGAGCCTTGAGGGACCCCGTGACTAATATTGAAAAGATTTGATTTTCAGTCATTTATTACAGTGTATTGTTGTCTATAGAAAAGGTATGATCGAAACCGATCCAACGCTAGCCCTCGTACTCCATAGAAGCGTAACTTGGATAGTAAAATAGTACGATCAACGCTATCGAGTAGCTTCCGAAAGTCAAAAAAGAGGATAGTACAACTTGATCTGAATCTAAATTTTGATACAAAACACTCATTTGGTCTAATATTGCTTGCACTGTTGAGTTTTGGCTCCGAACACCATATTGACCACACGATAAAGAATGTCTGGTTGCTCTAAATAATTATACAGTTGTTTGTACGATATTTTTTCAAATATTTTACCAAACATCGGCAATATTAAAACAGGTCTTTAATTACTGATATTCTCTACGTCACAAGTTTTGGGAAATGGGATGACTCTCGTAATTTTTAAGAGACTGAGGAAATAAACCAGATTCGAATGATCTATTTATTATTGATGCTAGAATAGGAGACACAATAACACACACGAATTTCATAACTTTAACAGGTACCGAGTGTATATCACACTTCTTGTCCTTAAAAGACATAATAAAATTCCCTACATCTTGTGGTGTTATAACTTTAGGATAGAACGAATTAGGGTAATCACCTTGCATGTGATGTAATGGATTAAAAGGGCTATCTTTACAAGATTCAACAATTAACTTACCAACATCAACAAAAAAAAACATTAAATACGTTGGCAATATCAACATCGTTTTCGTATCTAACGTCATTGTGCACAATAGTTTTAATAGCGTCTTCCTTTTTATTTGTGCCTGAAGGGCGGAGAATTTTATTGATTAGATTCCAGGTTGCTTTCGTGTTATTTTCAAAGTTGATAAATTTATCTATAAAATATTGTCTTTTAGATACTCTTATTTGATTTGTTTCATAATTACTAAACATTTTCAACTCGCGTTCGAGGGATTTATTTTGCATGTATAATGTATATTATCCTTCTCTTTTCTTAATATTTAAAAAAATGGCAGATGTGATCCGTGGTTTCTGCTCAGATTTTTGAGACCGTTTTTGTTTTGATAGGACAACAATTATTGATAGTTGATTATAGTATATCAGAAAAGTCTTTAGTGGCATCGTCAGGATTTCTATTATCCTTAATGTTTTGAAAATTATGATAACTCAAGTTAAATTGCATTGCTTTCAGACTCTTCGTTAATATTGCGGCACTTGAGGGATTTTTTTCCAAAATTTCCAACATGGGACTTGATAGTAAAGCACTTCCTTTAAAAAAAAACGGGCAGGTGGTCCAAAATATCTGATAGTATTATTCCAGAGAGGAACTCATGAGGGGAAGTTTCTAAATTAGTGTGCATGTAGCTGATTTTTTAGATATTCGAGTAGGGTTAGTAATCAGTGGAATAAGGGATAAAAGTATTCAAACAGTTGGTAAAATATTAAGTTCCGCATCATTGTCGGAGTTGAGAAGATTGAAGTTGAAATCACCACACAAAATAACGTCGTTCTTGTTGATATCGCCAGTTTGCAGAACAAAATCTTGAGAGTCTGTAAAACTATTATGATTGGCTGAAGGTGGCTTATAAATGGTACCCATAGTTAGTGTTTTGGATCCGTAGCATATTTTAAGAAATGAAGATATAATAAATGGCAGGGACATGGAAATATGCAAGAGCTTCTGAACTTCAAAGCAGTCACGAACATAAACAGACACTCCTCCATCACGCACAACATCCAGTGCGGTGGCCGTTAGCGCCACTCCACAACGGACCACTTCGTCCGACTAGAATCAGACACTAGACAGGCCTTCGTACGAAAAGAACAAATGGTTCCATATTTTTCGACGTTGAAAAAGCCTACGACACTACGTGGAAATACGGGATCATGAAGGATTTCCACCGTAAAGGTTTAAGAGGTCGCCTACCACGTTTCATCCACTAATCTCTACAAAGCCGCACCTTCAGGGTCAAGGTTGGCGACACTCAGTCTCCGTCATATCCGCAAGAAACGGGCGTCCCCCAGGGTAGCGTCCTCAGTGTCACTCCTTTTATCCTCAAAATCTATCAGTTAGCCGACATTCTTCCCCGAAACGGAAGACTGCTCCCATCACTATACGTGGACGACCTACAAATAAGCTACAGACACGCCAGCTTCATAACAATTCAACGTGAGCTCCAGAAGTGCCTAAACCTAGTCGGAAACTGGGCTTCCCTAAACGGATTCCGATTCTCGCCCTCTAAAACTAAAAGCATGCACTTTACCCTTATGCCCGGTTTACATCTGAAACCAGCCCTAACGCTGCACAACACCCCTTTAGTATACGAAGAAACGCTAAAATTCCTGGGCCTTGTGTGGGAACCTAATTTCATGTGGCGACCCCACATCACAGCCTGTGGCGACTCGCTGCAAAAGTCGACGGAGCTTATACCATCGGTAACATCCGTGAAGTTCGGTGCCGACATGGACACCGGAATGACGTTGTTCAGGGCAACAATACGATCGCGCATGGACTACGGAGCCGTTGTCTACGGTTCAGCAGCCAAAACTACTCTCGAACCTCTCCCGACCATCGCAAACCATGCTCGCTAACGAACTTTCACTTCCGCTCCGGCGAGACAAACTTTCGCTACAACACTATTTTTAGACTAAAAGTCTAATCAACAACCCGGCAATCAGCCGCATCACCAGCATATCCGATAAGCACCTTTTCGCGGCTAAAAAGAATATATGCCCACCGTTTTCCCTCCGTGTAAACAACCTGCTGACCTCGCAAAACATCAATCGTAATGCTATTAGGCCCTAATTTTCCTACTGAATCCTTCAAATTAACGCACCAACATGGATGATCAACCCACCACCGGTCAACCTAGACCTGCAAGTGTACCTTGAAGCAACTACTCCAATCAACGCATACTGGAAGGAATTCCTAAGACTACTTGAGGAAGAATATTTAGAGCACCGCCATATATACACTGACGGCTCCAAAACCGCGGACGGAGTGGGAGCCGCCGCTGTGTGCGGGGACATCCCACTCTCGGCCACCCTCCCACAAGAGACCTCCGTGTTCTCTGCGGAGCTCCACGCACTCGAACTAGCCATCTCTATTGCTAAAACAGATCGCTTCCCCAAATACGTCGTTTTCTCAGACATTCTGAGTGTCCTCACCTAGTTTAAAACACTGCACTACGAACATCCCGTTCGACGTAAAATGCAGCACGATCTCTTAGTGATGTCCGAGACTGGTCAGGAAGTTGAATTCTGCTGGATCCACGGGCACGCAAGAATAAGAGGAAACGAACTTGGAAACTCGCTTTCTAAACTGGTATCTACTCACCAAGAACAATTTTTCGCATTACATTACCGGGACTGGTTCCCTATCATCAACTCCCATATAACATCCCTATGGCATGAAATGTGGCAACAGAGTGGACAAAAAATGCTTTCAGTCAAACCCTCAGTCGGAGAATGGGAACAAAGTTCACCAACAGAAAAGGCCAAGTGTTCATCAACCGCTTGTGCACGGAACACGCGTGGATAACTCACAACCACCTGATGGATGTTGACATAGGACCAAACACACCACCTTGCCCCTATTGCCGCCAAGTGGCTATCAGCATGAAACACTTACTGATGGATTGCAACGCACTCGCGGCAGCCCGACGAGCGTTCCTAAATCCCCCGTGCAACCTACAAAGCCTACTCACGGACCCAGCCTACCGTAAAAAGCTTATCGCTTCCGGAAAACACACCGGACTATACGAAGCTGTCTAAACCCCAAACACCTGAGCAAGTGAGGTGGTCTCTCCACCCCACTACGCACAGAAATAACGACACATTTTACGAAGATACGCATCAACTCTTTACTCTCTCGTACGCGCTAATACGCGAATATGCCACAGTTGAAATGTGTACTGACTTCATCTTGACATGACTAATATTTTCGCACGCGAGGCCGTGCGAACTTACCTGAACCAACGACGGTTGCGTCCTACGGGGGAGCCTATTATGACTCACGTTGAGGCTCTGATGGAAATGAGGCTCAAATCAAATCCACCACGCGTATCGTTGATCCTCAAGGAATGAAATGACTGGTAGCTTCCAAAGGTATAGAGAGATTTAGTTTACTCCGTCAGCCAACTTTCAGTGAAGCAAATAATGTCGAATTTTTCTTCATGGCGCAGAAGAGAGTACGTACAACAGAGAGATCTTATATTTAAATTGATTACTGCAAAATCTTTGTTAGATGTATATTCTATTTTATTGAATGTATCTATGTGATAATAATTACTTTGGTCGTCGTGATTTAATTGAGTATATATTTTATTGAAATTATTTAAAATGATTTATTCACAAATTTACACTGGCTGAAAAATTTATAGTTTAATTACCTAAAAGCTAATACGCTAAAATGGTAATTTACCCCGCTAGCGAGGCGTAGTATCAACAATGAGGAACAACTCGTGTTCCCCGCGATCTATGCCAGATAACATTTTGCCGTGTTACATTATTGTTGATAATGTAAATAGCCAGAAGTGTCGCTATTCTGTTTACTGAGCAGTTCATCAAGAGCTGGACGGTTGTTGACCGTGAATTTGCGGTATTGTTTACTGCCGTGACCTGCAGAACCAATCTTGGGTAACCACACACAAACACTACCCTCCTGAGACCGACATTTTTCGAAAACATTGGGATATTTCTTCTCGGCCCAACAAAGCACGTACATGATGATGTTGCGTGTGAGTGAAGGGTACATTCCCCTCACATTAGCTCTCATCCATCGTTCTACCGTGACAGTGATGCGGCAAATAAACTCTTACTACATGAAGTGGTTTTCTTTACCAAATTCATTTGACATCACTAGTATGAACCTTCCTATCGTTTCATGGACCCGCTTGTCGCCGCTTGGACTCTTCTGTCGCCGCCTGGATTTTTCTGTCACCGTATGAACCCTCCCGTCGCCGCATGGACCCTCTTGTTGCAGCCTGCCTGGATCCTTCTGTTGCCGCACTGACCTTCCTTCGCCACCTGGGCCGTTCAGTCGCCGTATGGACCCTTCAGGACTCCCCAGTTGGTGCTGCTGGTCCCCCTTCGGGAGCTCGTAATTGTTTGATGGGCGCGTTTCACCTGCCCGAGGTTCACACCCCACTCTGAACCGAGGCCCCGCTTTCGTTTGAACCTCCCCCTCCTCGCCTCCACAACACCCTTTCTTCCTCAGAGGAATAATAACGCACGTAAGGCCCGCGGGTAGATTTCCTGATCCACTTCTCACTAATTACCAACACGTCTCAGCCATACTAGTTTCCGCCTTATTCTTTAGTGGCGCATCTCCGTAGTTTTTGGTGACGACGTTTAGTTTTAGGCGTAAAAAATGAATCGAAGTTCGACCGATAGGTAAAGCTCTATTTTGAGTTGGCTTTGAGGGACCACTCTGTAAATGTCCGATAGATATGGTAGGGTTGTCTGAATGGTTTAGAGGGATTGCAATGTTGGCTCATCACATACAATGTCTGAGCATTTCTTAACCTGATGGCAGTTTTTTTAAGGATAATAGTTCCATACAAATGCGAGTCCGTCGATACATATTTGCATATCAGTTCACGTGACTTCAAAACAGGCAATAAATCTAGAAGCATTGATACCTTAGCAAGGGCGCACATGTGGCTGTATAGTGGCACTGGATACCCTCCACAAGAACCAGTAAAGTGCCTACCTGCACCCGTCTTATCCCAAGGGGAGCCAAGCCTTCGCGCTAAAATTATTTCGGCACACACATACTATCGCCACTTCACTTTACTGTCATGGCTGGACATCGTCATAACCGCTAAAAATCTTATAGCGCACGTGCTTTCACGCACGTGCGCCATGCCATTTGCGCCACAATCATTACATCCCTCATTCAGAGCAGCCACTGTCATATCCGCCACTGTCATACCAGCCCCGAGTCGTACCATTTTACTGGCTGTCACTTTAATGAAATTTTAATAAACTGTCATAACCGCTTAAAAAAGGCATTACATACCCTAAAAAAATACGTACGTTTGCCCCGCGGGTTAGAAATACGTACCTTTGCTCTGCAGGTTAGAAACACGTACCCCTAGGTTAGGTTAAGTTGTGTAGGAAAAGTTTCATCAAAGTGCTTACCAGTAAAATAGTACCTTAGATCGGTTGGCGAAACAACTCGTGACAATTCTTTTATAGCTAACGTCAGATCAACCCCTTTCATCACCGCAACTGTCATATCAGGCACAAGTAGTTCCGATTATACACCTACGGTACCATTTTTTAACAGCGTATATTCAATGCATCCTTCAATCAGACCAGCCACTGGCAAATCAGCCACGAGTTGTTCCGCCAACCGAGCTAAGGTACCGTTTTACTGGTTAGCACTTTGATGAAACTTTTCCTACCCAACCTAATCTAACCTAGAGGTACGTGTTTTTAACACGCGGGGTAAAGGAACGTATTTCTAACCCGTGGGGCAAACGTACGTAATTTTCTAGGGTACGTAATGCCGTTTATTTAGCGGTTATGACAGTTTAATGAAATTTCACCCTACGGGGGAGTCTGCATTAACTTCGCGTTGGGACTCCGGTGGAACATGAAAGCAAATAATAAATAAATATTGAAATTTCATTAAAGTGATAACCAGTAAAATGGTACGACTCGTGGCTGATGAGCCAGTGGGGGATATGCCAGTGGCTGCTCAGAGTGAGGGATGTAATGATTGTGGTGCAAATGCACGTGGGCTGAAACATTGTTTAACGCGGAAGCACGTGTGCTGAAAGATTTTTAGCGGTTATGACACGTGTTCGGCAATGTAAGTAAGCTGAAGTGAACTGGCGAGTGTGCGGGAATAATTTTAGCGCGAACGCTGGGCTCCCAAAAAATTGCGTACGTTTGCCACGCCGGTTAGAAAAACGTACCTTTGCCCCGTGAGTTAGAAACACATACCCCAAAGTTAGGTTGGGAGGAAAAGTTTCATTGAAGTGATAACGAGTAAAATTTTGATTTTTTTTCGATTGGCGAAACAACTCGTTGCTGATATGCCAGTGGCGGGTATGACTGGCTGGTCTGACTGAGGAATGCTATGAATGTTCGCTGTTAAAAAATGGTACCGTAGGTAGGTAGTCGGAACAACTTGTGGCTGATATGACAGTTGACGGAGATGAAAGGGGCTGATCTGACGTTAGCTATAAAATAATTTATCGACAGGTATTGCGACCCCTTATCTACGTGAAGGTGGCGTAAGTGATGTTTTCAAGATACCTTCTCATTGACAGAGGCGCTTCAGAATATCAAACATAAAAATTTACATTGATTGAACGGCTGTTTCCTATATACAAAACTCAATTTATCACTGGGGATACTTTTGTAGTTGCTATCTGTAACTACAAAAGTCGAGCCAGACCCGGTCGGGCCGTGCTGTGTCGGGCAGTACGGAGTCGGGCTGAGGCGGCCCGTACCGTGCCGGGCCACAGCGACCCGTACCGTGTCGGGCCGTGCAGTGTTGGGCCGTGTCAAATCGTGTCGTGTTGGCCCGTATCGAACCGTGCCGTGTTGTATCGAGAGGTGTTGTGTTGAGCTATGTCGGGTCGTGCCTTGTGTTGAGCGTTGGGCCGTGTCGGGCAATGTCGTGTTGTGTTGAACCGTGCCGAGTCGAGCCGTTCCGTGCTGTGTTGAGCGTGTCGAGCCGTGCCGTGATGGGCTGTGTCGTGCTGTGTCGAGCCGTGCCGTGTTGGGCTGAGTCGAGCTTTACCGTGTCAAGTCGTGCCATGTTGGGCAGTGTCGAGCTGTGCCGTGTTGGGCCGTGTCAAGCCGTGCCGTGTTGAGCAGTGTCGAGCCGTGCCGTGTTGGGTAGGTCATCTCGAAGAGCTCTACGACTGGAGGCAACTCCACTTTCTGAATTCGTCTTCGCTCATAACAAGCCATTGCTGTGACGAAGGAGATGGCTGTGCTGCTCCTTAGCAGAACCGACATTTTTTTCTCTGCCACGATGGTGTGAGCTTATAGTTGGTGTTGGGCGCGATGCTGTATCGAAATACAGTGTGTCAATATTATGTCCCTTTTCAGGAAATAAAATAGAACAATGCTGTTGTATGAAGTATCTTGACACCGTATTAGTCGCAACTTTATTCATAGTGCCCCATGGCACTCTTTACCAGGACTTTACCTACTCACGACGCATGCTAAGTCGTGCTGCATTGTGTAACAGGCTAATTTCGTTTATGCGACCTCAGCTCGCGAAGGCCGGATCAGACAATGGAGATTTCATTCTAGCTTTCTTGTCTTACAGTCCTCATAAGGTCTAGGAGTTTCCCTAATTTTATTAGGCCCGGCGCTGCGTCCTTTCTACAGCCGTTAAAACTTTAATCTCGTTTAATATCCGGGACCGCGAGGCAGCTTACTGTTATGAGCAGCTCCTTCATATTGAGTGCAGCGGTGGCTAAACTGGTGGGAAGGGCTTCGTAAACATCCACCTTAATTGGTGTTGAATGTTTCTCTGTATAGTGGGTTCAGAAGACTAGACCTGTGGTTGTGTGTTTGTTGCACAGAAGCAGCTCCTTCAAATTGAGGTGCAGCGATGGCTAAACTGGTGGGAAGGGTTCAGCGGCAGGAGGACGGGGACTCCACCGTGCTAGAAATCCCGGTCAAGTCAATTTTATCTAGCCTTATGTTTTGGTTCACCTTCCAGGTGTCACTGAAACTGTCCATGCTGGTTAGAGAAATGTGAACATTAAATAATCCTGAAGAATCATAACATGCATGTTCACGAATTACCCTGTTAAAAGATCTTGTAACCATGGCGCTGACTCTCTCTACTGATATATTCTGCCTTAAAGTGGAAAAATTTAAGTGAGCGTCCGGTAGTGGCCGGACGCTCAAGAACGCTCAATGTAGCCGGACAAAAGGTCCGGCTACATTGAGCGTTTTGGTTGGCTGAAATAAATAGTCTCTTACGATGGCTTATCTTTTGGTGTTGCTGCATGCAGCTGGCAACTGGAACAGTGGCGGTGTTATAAATGAACGTCGCGCGTATAAGATCCGGAGAGCATGACGCATAGTTTGTGTCTTACGGTATCATGTCGGCTTCTTTAGACCCTAAGATCTAAAAAAGGAAACACTATACCGCTAACATTGTTTATAATAGCTGTCGCATGTAATTGTTCAGACTGTACCGTCCATACGTTGCAGGCCAAGCTATCACAGGACAAACAGTCGCAAGCCAATCAGTCGAATGCTGTTGGATCCCTGGTCACGTGGGAATAAGCAGAAACGAGTTCCCATCGTTATAGTAATATTCGTGTATGCACCAGCGAGCATGCGTACGAAAGTTGACAATTCTAAATACATTCAATATCGTTGATGTTGTTGTTTCCGCACATCTGATGTGCGAACCTATGGGAATCGATGATCTTAGCGCCCTAAGGGGCAGCTCGCGCACTCCCACCAGAGCTCCGGTGGAAATAAACCCCGTAATCTAAACATGCGTAGAACGAAAATGTTAACAAAGTCCTGTTTAAATGTGTAAGAACTGTTAGAAACATCTTCAGTGCAGAGGGAGCAGTTAAAACGTATCCGAGGGACAAAAAATGGTTTGATCGAAACATGGGGCTTTGATGTGTCCTGTTTAGCCCATCTTAAGGACTCGTGGGTAACTACGTGATCAAAATACCTTCATTCACGACAATTATTATGCTGTGCTTTGCCATATATTATTGTACCGCATGAGGAATATACCAACATAGAGGTCTCTCGACATGCCTCTACCATGCGACTGTTCGAGAGCTGATCACGCTGTATGTTTCGATGCCTGTATTGCGGTCTCCTGTGATGGTGGGGATATGAGTCAATCCTTTACACTTCCTTAGGATAAGTTTGTGATGATACCCAGTCCCGGACGAGCGGTGTTGGCGTCGTTGTACTTAACTAAACAACCGTGAGTGTATTAGGAGTCTGCCTCACACAGACTGAGATCTGGAGTTTGATCGGCTGTTGGACGATCGTTTCCGCAGCCTCACATCAAAGAGATGTTTTTCGTTACTTTTTCTTTTAGGAAACAGAGACCATCAGCATCAAAACTTCATCTGTTTGTTAACGCACATAAGCCATCCGCTGCTACATATTAGCCACCCGCTGAAGCACATCAGCTTGCCGCTGCCAGGATCCGCTCTTCTGTTCGTAGGCATACATTTCTTAGACCTTTAAACCTTTAAAACCTGCCGCCATAAGTAAGCCATCTGCTGCCACACGTCAACCCGCCGCTTCCACATCAGCAAGCCGCCGTAACACATAAGCCCGTCGCTGCCATACATCAGCCCGACACTGTTCCACATCAGCCCGCCGCTGCTACACATCAGCCAGCCGCTGCTACACATCAGCCAGCCGCTGCTACACATCAGCCCGACACTGTTACACATCAGCCCACCACTGCCCACCGCTGTTACACATCAGCCTGCCGCTGTTACACATCAGCCCACCGCTGTTACACATCAGCCTGACACTGTTACACATCAGCACGCCACTGCCACACATCAGCCCGTTGCTGCAACACATCAGCCCGTTGCTGCAACACATCAGCCCGTTGCTTCAACACATCAGCCTGTTGCTTCAACACATCAGCCTGTTGCTTCAACACATCAGCCCGTTGCTGCAACACATCAGCCGCCGCTGCCTCACATTGTCTACACGCCGCCACACATTGTCTACACGCCGCCACACATTACCCAGCTGTTAACCCTCTCCCTGGCTCCGTTACGTCATCCTAGGCCTCAACTGTAAGCTTATTTTGGAGCTCGTTAGCTCATTTTACCTCGACTTTCGCTGCAGTTGGCTGCTGCAGCGTCACTCAGAGATAATGGGGCTCTCGAGTTGCTTTCAAAACAACCCGGCCCTCAACACGCCTGTAGTTAATGCTCTGGAATTTCCTTCAAAACACCCCAGCCCACAAACACTTGCCTGTAGTTAGGGCTCTGGAGTTTCCTTCAAAACACCCCAGCCCACAAACACTTGCCTGTAGTTAGGGCTCTGGAGTTACTTTCAAAACACCCCAGCATACAAACACTTGCCTGTAGTTACGGCTCTGGAGTTACTTTCAAAACACCCCAGCATACAAACACTTGCCTGTAGTTACGGCTCTATAGTTACTTTCAAAACACCCCAGCATACAAACACTTGCCTGTAGTTACGGCTCTGGAGTTACTTTCAAAACACCCCAGCATACAAACACTTGCCTGTAGTTAGGGCTCTGGAGTTACTTTCAAAACACCCCAGCATACAAACACTT
>SDVV010012297.1:0-15513 GCA_016164225.1 Gammarus roeselii
CGATCACCTCTAAAAATCTAGTAACGGGATAAATTAGTTATTATTGATGAATGGGCTTCAAAGAGCATCAGGATCAATAGGTTATCATTGATCAAAGGGACATTGCAAGGATCAGGAAGAATTAGTTGTGAGTAATGAACGAGCTAATGCGAGAATGAGGATATTGTAGTCATCATTTATCAATAGGTCATTGCGAGCATCAGGACAAATTAGTTATCAGTGAACACGGCGTCATTGCGAGCATCAGGATGAATTAGTTATCAGTGAACACGGCGTCATTGCGAGCATCAGGATAAATTAGTTATCAGTGAACACGGCATCATTGCGAGCATCAGGATAAATTAGTTATCAGTGAACACGGCATCATTGCGAGTATCAGGATAAATTAGTTATCAGTGAACACGGCGTCATTGCGAGCATCAGGACTTATAATTGAAGGGCATACAGCGTTAGTGGTCAATGGGTCATTTCTATGTAAATGTTCAAATCACTCATGAACAGCTTTATGTGTCAAAATCATATTTACCCAACTGCACCCAGAGCAAATCTAAAGTGAATTATAAGTAGGGGGCTAGATCTAGTCATTCTAGTGCAACCGTCCAGCCGCGCCCGATTGGCTGTGATACGTCCGTCGGTTCAAACCAGCCAATGGCAGTTGATCATTCACGTGTCTCGCTCCCGTACCCGCATCAATCATTACTGAAAACCCTGCAGTATTCAACGTCGGTTCTGTATTGGTCCATCTAACATAGGTGCCTATGGCAAAAAGGGTGAAAAGTCATGTCGATCACTAACGCTATTTGCTCTTCAATTAGTTATCATTGACCACCGCCTCATTGCTAGTGTTTTGATAAATGTGTTATGATTTATCAAAGGCTATTGCATGTATTAGGAATAATTAGTCAGCATTAATGAAAGCCGTCCGATTCAAGCCACCACGATAAAACTAGGAATGAAATTTCTACTACAAATGGTAGCATACATTAGCAAAATAATAGAAAGCCGACATATTGCAAACAATTAGTTACGTCCATTATTACGCAACACGCAACACTCAAAAAAAGGGTTTCTTCACAACGAGGAAAATATCTTTGCAGCCTGAAATATGACTCTTACATCATGCTTACCAAGCTATATTCGTAATAATTACAAAAAAACTTTTTTTCTCACAGGCAACTCCAATCTTGAAGGGTTGCTAATACATTAAAGGTAATGATCCTGAGCTTCCCCCTCACACGATATTAATTTTCAAACCACTTCACAGGTTCTTCACAACGGATTTTTTTTTACTCATTCAAGTCGATATTTTTTAGGCTTAGATTTCTTTAAATAGACAATTATTGTAAATATTGCAAGATTGTGGGCAAGGAGTGATGGTTCAGTGCATGTATCTTGAACAATTATTTTTAACTTCAATATTGACGAAAGATAGGGCTGTCAAATGTATTGTTGCGTCTTGTGTGATGTCGTGTAGTTCCATGAATTGACAACGTTTTGTTACCAGGCATAAACAATTGTTACCATTACTGTATTATGCGCCTTACAGAGGAATCATCCCAAAAATGCGCTGTTTGTATGTATGGAGGAAGGGTGGCTAATTTGTTATTATTAAAAAACATATTATACGTAAAGGGATAATATTCGACAAAACCGAATTTGTCAGGGGTTTCCCTATATTCTCACCGTGTATACACCGAGAAAAAAAAAGTACTTCTATAGAAATGACAAAGAAGTGCTTCAACATCAAACATGAAATTCATGGTATGTGCAATACAAACATGTTTTAATGGTGTACTAGTAGATAGTATAACTACAAAACGCAAGTGAAGGATTATAGAGGGGGATAATTAGCGGTGGAGCGGGGGGGCCAGAGCGGATGTGGGCGGAGCCGGAACCGGTGTTGGCGCGGTCGGAGTCATTCGGGTGGGTGGAAGGGGGGCCGGAAGAGCAAAGGGGGCGGGCAGCTCCTGAGTTTTCGGCAACTGTCAGGTCGATTTGGGAATCTTGTATTTTTTATGGTTATCTTCATAGTGCTTACATTATATTTTCATATTTGGCATGATGACTATATATTTTGTGTATTTATTGCATGTTTATAGTATTATTTAATTAAAGTGAGGGTATAATTGACTCATTCGGCCCCAGCTTTCGAATGTATTTGGGAGTATTTTGTGATATTCAACTTCATCAATTTTATAAACTGGATCTTGACTTTGCTTGAGATGATGACATAAATTCCTTGTCAATTTATCTCCAATCAACTTTATTTGTTTTCTGCAAATTCAGTGCACACCCTCCATTCCTCCACTATTATTGAAAAAAACGCCAAATCAAGCTATATCCTATCCTTCCTCATCAGTATGACTACGTCTACTATGTGTTTGTACATGTGTATGTTCAAGCGTATCTTCGTGTATATGAGTTAAAAAAATGTATAACAAAATTTAAAATTCAAAATTTCAATAAAATTTCAAATTTTTGAGGGGTAACAGAGCCAAGTCGGTCTATTGAATTGATCAGTTGGCTACTAAAGTAAGGTCCGGGCTTCAAAAATTTGAAATTATATTGAAAATTTGAATTTGGAATTTTGTTGTACATTTTTTTAACTTATATACACGTACATACGCTTGAACATATACATGTACAAACGCATAGTCGACGTTTCATACTGTCTAGGAAGGATGGGGTATAGCTTGATTTGGCGTTTTTTTCAATAACTGTGGAGGAATGGGGTGGCGTGCACTAAATTTTCAGAAAACAAATAAAGTTGAATAAAAATATAATGACAAGTAATTTATGACATCATCTCAAACAAAGTCAAGGTCCAGTTTATAAAACTTATGAAGTTGAATATGAAAATAATAGGAGTAAAATGTTAGATGATGTAGTGGCAGGAGATGTTGAAGAAAAAATTAAGAAAAACTAGTGAGAGTCCATGTGTCCGTTTGTGTGAAACTAGTGACGCATAGGAGATACTTATAACATTGCAATAAACTACGTTTAAATGGTGGACCTTTGCCATATAATATGGTAGAGAGTGACCACTAATGAAAAATAACTAGGTGTAAGTGATATACAGATCCGGGTGAAGATATTCATATGTATGAAGTATAAATCAATGACGGAGTAACATACAAAAGCATGGTTAAAATAGATTAGGTTAGGTTGGGTTGAATGCGGCTAACAAGGGGAAATTATGTAAAATTTGTGTCAAGTCAAATTAATATGAACTAACTATAACGTTCAAACAATCCACGTTTAAAATGGGGATCTCTGCTCAATCAAAATTGTAAGAGTGTATTAAAACTGCAAGTGATAGATCAAATGTATAGCCAAGTTGAAATATTTGATGAATGTTAATCATACATCAATGACGAAATATCATACGTAAGCACGAAAAAATCTCGAACGATGACACATAATGCTTGGTTAGGTTAAACCGTGGAAAGCTATAACAAGAGCGCCGTCTTATAACACCACCGAGCCCCGACTAGAGATTTGGATTAATACAGCCTACCTATGACAGATACCGAATTCAAAATGCAATACATGTGAGGTATCAAACAACGCACATACATAAATCGATCGAAAAATTATTAACAAGAATTACTTATAACATTCAAACAAATTGCATAATTTACATATGAAAATGGATGAAAATATGCTCAAACAAAATTAAAAAAGTGCATCCAAACTGGTAATGATAGATCAAAATGTAGAGCCAAGTGGAAAAATTTATATGAAAAAAGCATACGTAACCGTCAAACTTGAATAAAATATACATAATTCTTGATTAAGATAGATTAGGTTAGGTTGGGCTTGTCTAACATACAGGTATACACACACACACAAACGCATGAAAATTGCAAACCTATAGTTGAAATGCTACCTATGATGATTTTGGCGTAGGGCTCTTAAATCATAAATCTACAACAAATTGTTACAGATGGTAAGTATTTTGAACTGTGACCTGTGAGAAATACAAGACCAGTATCCTATAGCAACAGATAAGTGAAACAATAATTTTTAAATTTTCTTTACTCAGCCCTATGCTATATTAAGTATATAAGTCTGTAAATGATGTCTATCGTATCTTTTCCTTACAAGAGTAGACATGTGTGCATGGTGTCGGTACCGACCCCGATTAGGCATACAAAAGTGTGTATGTGTCTACATGGTGAGTAATATTGAAAAAGATATGTGAAAAAAATATACAGCAAATTGGAGTGATTTGATATGCATAACGCATACATTATTGAATAAATACCATATATATCCATGGAAAAACTTGTACAAAGGATACATAGTTATTTAGTTGGGTCGGTTAGGTTACATTGACTACATCTTTGAACCTAACATGACGTGAAACTGATCCACATTAGAAAACTTTGCTATAAATGAAGTGGATAAGTTCTATTGGAACCTGCCCGCTGAGTCTCATCCAAACATAAAATGGAGATACCGATAACGTTCGGAAATTTAAACATCTGCAAAATGTTATTTGCCAGATCAAAATTGCAGGAGTGTATTCAAACTGTTACTGTTATCTTAAATAAATATCCCAAGTGGAGAGGTGGATATTAATATATCATAAGTAAATAAAAAATCATATGTAAGCACGAAAACTCGATCGGTTATACACAATTCGTAGTTAGAATAGGTTAGGTTAGGTTAGGATGACTAGATCTTTTACCCTAACATGACGTGAAGCTGATCCACATTAAATATCATGTAACAAAAGCTAGGGACTTAGTTCTAATGGAAACCACCTTTCAAAGGTAAAATGCTATAGATGTTAACAGAGCTTGCATATCCGCACAAATGTGTGCATATGCCTGCATGCTACCGTCACAGGCGCAGGCACAGCTGCCGGCTTCGACCCAGTATATGCCTACATGGTGCCGGCACAGGTGACGGCATCGATCCTGTATATGCATGCCTACATGGTGAGTGATAATAAAAAAATGAATCATAAAATAGAACCATGTGGAGTTATTTAATTTGTATGTCACATAAAATAAAGTTTAAATACCATACATACCCATCAAACTTGAATAAAAATACATGATTATTGGTGAGGCTTGTTAGGTTATGTATTATGATTAACGCAACTGACAGTGCATGGCAAGCATTTTGTATTCATTGAGTTTCTTGTCAATGATGTCGTACATTGATATATGAATCGCTAATTATATACCATGGGAGTGATTTATATTCTAGATTTGCTTGACTGTGGTCCTTTCATCACAATTCTATAGTAAAAAGACTAGAGTGGATATAGTGAATGATCGAATAAGTATGATATTCTGTATTTCAACGAAATCTCATAACAATAACTGAATCAAGCAATAATTTTAACTGTTTAAACTGCAAACGATTAACGTACATATGTAAGAGTATGGCAAGTGGGAAAAAGCATCTAGTAGAGGCATGCGTCCGAATAACATAAAATTGAAATCTACAATAAACTGATGGAGTATTTTAACACAAACACTCTACACAAATTCGGTAGACTACTTCTCCAAAACAACTCGAAGTAGTACGACAGATCCAATGTCAAGAGGTAGAACCTACCAATATTTTGTACCACTACATTAAATTAGGCGAATTTATACCCAACACTAAATCAAATTAGGTGAAATTTGTACTTAATAAAGGTCTATTCCTATGGTAACCGTTCAAAATTGTATAATAGCAGTAAAATAGCTAAGTAAGTTTCTCTACTGAACCCTAAACAACAATAATTAGGTATGACATAAGGTGTATCCAACCTAGTTATTATTATTACTATTATTATTATTATTATTATTATTATCATTATTATTCCTATTCTTATTAATATCATTGCAGGGGTCAAATGATGCGCCGATGAGTATTTTAGTCGAGTTAATATTCCAAGCACAGAGCTACTTAATTCAAGGCTTCTCATTTCGACAGCCGTCTTGTAGCTGACGTTATTTTGAGCACCACCAATAAATATTAGCGAACTTCATCACAATACCGTAATTTTAGTCGAGTTAACCCCCAATCACCGGGCTAATTAATTCAAAGCTTCTCATTTCAACAGCCGTCTTGTAGCCGACGTTATTTTGAGCACCATCAACAAATATTAGCAAACTTCATTACAAGACCGTAATTTTAGTCGAGTTAACCCCCAATCACCGGGCTAATTAATTCAAAGCTTCTCATTTCGACAGCCGTTTTGTAGCTGACGTTATTTTGAGTACCATCAACAAATATTAGCGAACTTCATCACAAGACCGTAATTTTAGTCGAGTTAACCCCCAATCACCGTGCTAATTAATTCAAAGCTTCTCATTTCAACAGCGGTCTTGAAGCTGACGCTATTTTGAACACCATCAACAAATATTAGCAAACTCCACCACAAGACCGTTTGATGTCAATGAAAAATTAGTGGTTAAGTCAAAGCCGATATCAGTCGATGTCGAGGTAATCGCGACGCAATTATTTGGGGCACCGTTTTGAATTTTCATATACATTTGACCCCCAATCCTCCATGAATTGCAATATGAAAAGTGCACTAGTCGCATATGTATGATCTAAAGCCTTGAAATAATAGTTTTTTATGGACTTTAATACAGTTTTGGTGATGCAGTATTTGCGTCGCATAACATTATTGATCCATTTAATCTCATTAGGACATATTTTTTAGTCATCTCATGCTTCAGTTCGATTTAAAAATGTATGAAAAACAGAGCAACTAATGTTGTGGGTCTTCATACATTTGATCTTAATTTATTTGTGGCCAAAAACTGTTCGCGTTCACCCCTGAAATGTCATATAATTGCACCTCTCACTCAATTACCAACTAATACTACATTGATTACCGCACTTCGGGATAAATGCTCGACTGACTCGTTGCAAAGGTTTTCTCAACAATTCCGTTGCGGGGACCAAAGAGATCTGCTCTCAAAGAAACACTGAGCAACGGTTTCCACGAATCCGAGCCACTGTCAGAGGAACCTATAAATTGTTTAATGGAGGTTTCACTGTAGGGTGTTCTCGATTGATGCCTCTACGTCAGTGTGAAAGGATTGGAAAACCAAAGTTGGCACGTGAATGACGCCTTTCCTCATTTCTTGTTAATGACATGGGAAGTTTACTGTTTTCTTCGAAAGTGAGTCGTTGCCAGACAAACTTGTTGATTGAGTTGGGGGCCATTTGAAGAGTAAAGTGGATTAAATTATATATCTTTGTCAAAGTAATGAGCAGTCAAAGTTTTCTTGGAAAAGACATTCAATTAATTATTTTTAAGGACGTGGGAAGGTTACCGTTAAAGTTGTCTCTGTTTCGGTATACAGGAATTGTTATTAAAGGCGTGGGCAGGTTACAGTCGTTGTCGTTTCTGCCCAGTATAGAAGTGATGTGCCGGTATACAAGTGCTGTGCCAGTACCATACAAGCGCTGTGCCTGCAGGCATATCAGTAGCTGAGAGTAAATGCGGACTAGGATGATTCATTCCATAAGTTTTCATTACAACTCGCTCATTTCTAAATGATCACTTTTCATGTATTCAAACTCAACAACAACAACAAACAAAGTCGCTATCCTTTCCGCGTTTATCTCACACATATTATTGTCTAACGTATGTGAAAGGAAGGATACGCCTATTCCAATGCTCGATCTGTCGTAGGTAGGTCATGAGGACCTAGGCAGAAGATACCCTGCTGATGAGAGATCGTCTTCCTCTCAGACAATTAGAACTAAACTGTGTCCAGTCTGTTCTCGGCCAGATCGTCTAAAGCAATTAAACTTTACGACGAATTCAAGGCATTGGTTGGACTTGGTCGGAACCGCAGACCGCCATGGAAATGATGCCGTGTATTGGCTTCAATGGGCAGCAGTGAAGGCTGTCGACAAATGATACCTATGTTTTATGTGATGTATGAATTAATTCTCTTATATGTACGTCATGAATATTCTCGAGATGGAATAGTGGTGGGGAAATGTTCATTAAAAATCAATTAGCTACTGTAAATGAAGTCAAGGCTAGTGTGCGTTATTTGAAAGACGGGCCATGACGTCATCGTATCATTAGTGACGTAACCAGGGTGGAGGTCAATGGGCTCGTAGCGTTGATAGTGCCTGCGGTGTGATTGGGCAATTCGTTTTGGAGGGGCGACATATAGCACTGGAAAGCTTGCAAGGAAAAGAGAACCAGGAAGGACGCGGTGCTAGACGGTCGATGGGCTGGAGGCACCACAACGAGGGCTAAGGGCAGACAGAGCCTTTTGCGGGGCATCATTTTCAGGGAGAGAGCACATCCACCGTCGGGGCTCAACGGAAAGGGAAATACAACCCATGATGCATACTTCCGCTGCAAATCTGCGAGCACGGTTCGAACTGTCACCGGTGTCAATCTGCGGGGCATTGTCTTCAAGTTTACAAGTGTGGGAAGGCAACAACACGCCTATTGGCCCATACTAGGTTGCCTTTTGATAGCAAGAGGGTTAGTTCTGAAGTAGAACGTTTAAGAGGCCTATTGACCCAAACTAGGTTGCCTTTTGATAGCAAGAGGATTAGTTCTGAAGTAGAACGTCTAAGAGAGCTTCGTGTGCCATTTCTGTTTTCGCTCATAACAACAGGAAAGGGAACAGCTCAGCTATTTATCGCGATTTATGTAGAACTTATCGAGCCGCGACTTGAACGTTCCGATTGTATCGCTGTTTACAACCTCCGCTGGAAGTTTGTTTCATTTTTCGATAACTCTATACGTGAAGAAATTGCGCGTGATATCGTGTGAGAAACGCGTCCCATCGATTTTGAATCCATTGTTCCTAGTCCCTCCGTTTGTATCTAGACTGAAAAGGCTCGCTCGGTTGACGTTTTCCTTACCCTTCATAACCTTCCACACTTCTATCATGTCACCTCTGATTCGACGTTTCTCTAGCGAATAAAGATTGAGTTCACGAAGCCTGTCTTCGTACAATTTATTCCGCAGCGAGGGGATGAGTTTGATAGCTCTACGTTGAATCTTTTCTAGTTTAATAACGTCTTTTCTAAGGAATAGGGACCAGAATTGAACAGCATACCCGAGATGAGGTCTAACGACTGCATTAAATAAGGGATATCATACCTAGCATTTCGTTGCCTTTATTGGCAGCATCGTTACATTGCTGGCTGCTTTTAAAGTCGTTACTAATGATGACACCTAAGTCTCTCTCTTCGGTGACGGGAATGAGTTTCTTTCCAGACATTTAATATTTGTGTTTTGGGTTATGAGGACCTTTGTGCATAATTTTGCAATTGTCTACAGTAAATTTAATTTGCTACTTTTCTGACCAATCAACAATTTTGTTCAAGTGTAGTTGGATCTGCTGACACGCTAGTTCAGTTTGCACTTTTCCTCTGATCTTAGTATCGTCTGCAAACTTGCTAATGTTTGAGAGTACGTTGCTATCGAGATCGTTATTGAATATTATAAAGAGAACTGTCCCTAACACGGATCCTTGAGGCACGCCGCTTGTAATATTACCCCAGGGGGAGGAAGCTACGTTAAGTACAACTCGCTGCAGTCAGTCCGTAAGCCAGCATTTTATCCATTTGTTAAGCTCGCTTCAAATACCGATGCTGTGAAATTTACTAATTAGGCAATTGTGAGGCACTTTATCAAAGGATTTTTGAAAGTCAAGGTAAATGATATCGATTGGAGATTTTGTGTCGTGGATCTCGATTACATATCTGAAAAAGAGTAGCAGATTCGTAGGACATGAACGGTTGAGTCTAAAGCCATGCTGGGAGTCGCCCATCAATTTGTTTGATTCGAAGAATTCTGTAATTTTTTCCGTTATCAAACTTTCCATCAACTTGCTAACGACTGAGGTGAGACTTATTGGACGGTAGTTGCCGGGATACTTTTTCTCCCCTTTTTTAAAATTGGAATAACATTGACCTCTTTCCATTTAGAGAGGCAGGTGCCATTTGTGAGAGATTAGGGGAAAATGTTTGATAAATGTTCGGCGATTTCGTTTCTAGTCTCTTATAGAAGTCTGGGATGAATTTGGTCTGGACCTGGAGATTTGGTGACTTTCAATTTATCTATATATTTAATAACTTTGGCTGGGGAAAAGTTCACTTTGGTGAGGGCTTCAATTTGTTTTGTCGCTATGATATCCTCAGGATTAGGAATATCCTGATTCTCGAACGTAAATACAGAACAAAAGTATTCAATAAGTAGAATACTCATTATGGTGTCGTCTGTTTCTAGCTCACCAACATCGTTCTCGAGAGGACGTATTATAGATTTTGTTTTTTTTTTGCTCTAAAAATAACTAAAAAATTGTTTCGGATTAGTTTTGGCATTGGCAGCAATTTTATTTTCATAATCTTTCTTCATACTTTTCAGGACCCTCTTTCGTTCTCGTCTGCTAATTTTGTATTCAATTCGTCATGTGGATGTCTCTGCTTTATCGAATGTTTTGCTTTCTTTCGTGAATGAAGGCGCTGCAGTTCTCCTTTCCAGTACTTGGGCTTATAGACTGCTGTTCGCCTGTTTTTGCGCGGGATATGCTCATGTTAGATATTTTTAAGTGCAGTCAAGAAATAGTCAAGCGATTGATTGACATCTTTTCCGAGGGTTATATTTGCTGAGCCACTGACTCTCTTAAGCCATCAAAATTGGCTAATCTGAAGTTAAGGACTTTTTCGCAGTTTGTAGAAGTTTTTAACTCGAGCTCTATAAAAAAACGGATACAGTTGTGGTCACTAGTTCCGAGTGGTTCACCTACTTCGACAAGTGTGGGGGGGCGAGGGGTGACTCCAGCCGTGGGTGCAGTGACCCCACACATCTAGCGTCGGGGCTCAACGAAGTGGGAACTACAAACCATGACGCGGACTTCAACTTCAAGTCGGCGAGCATTGCACGGCCTGTCACTGGTGTCAATTTGCTGGGCATCGTCTCCAAAGGTAGGGGGAGGGGGGGGGGGGGGGGGGGGGGGGGTGATCCCTCACCTCCAACGTCGTATAGTTGGATTTTAATTATTCAGTATCAATATAAAGTGCATTATCACTTGAAACTGCGCGATAAAGCGTGCACAGTTTTCCCAGACATTATCACTCGAAACTGCATGATAAAGCCAGCAGTCTTTCCAAACATTACAATTTGAAACTGCATGATAAAACCAGCACAGTCTTCCCAGAAACAAACTAAAGTAGACTTTAATGCCTTCATGGTCCAAGGAAATATCGCACATCACAACACTATGAATTCAGTAAGCCTACAGTGACGAATGTGATGACTTACCTGTTATTGTATATATATATATGTAGAGAAGGAATGCGGTCACGCTGCTTTATGAACAAAATAGTGCAGTAAATACAAAGGGTTATCTTTTCTAAACATTGTGTATTGCCTTTGAGTTAGCAATCAATAGTGAACACCACACAAATAATAAAAATTACTTCATATAATAGGTGTGCGATTGCGTTCCATTAATTATAACAATCATTCTTGATTACAAATATTATACGTGATCTCTTCGCATGCTCGTCTGGGTAGAGCGACATTAGGGCTGACGGGATGCCTCAGCATGCAAGAATGGCTTGACATTTTAGGGCTGACGGGATGCCTCAGCCTGAAAGAATGTCTCGACATTAGAGCTGACGGGATGCCTCAGCATGAAAGAATTGCTCGACATTAGGGCTGACGGGATGCCTCAGCATGAAAGAATGTCTCGACATTAGGGCTGACGGGATGCCTCAGCATGCAAGAATGGCTTGACATTTTAGGGCTGACGGGATGCCTCAGCATGAAAGAATGTCTCGACATTAGAGCTGACGGGATGCCTCAGCATGAAAGAATTGCTCGACATTAGGGCTGACGGGATGCCTCAGCATGAAAGAATGTCTCGACATTAGGGCTGACGGGATGCCTCAGCATGAAATAATGTCTCGACTTTGACGCAACGACGCCTTACCAATCGCATACAGTGCTGACGTTCGTGAACTAACAGCATGAGGCGCTGGTATCATAGCATGAAACATCTGCATTATAACCTGAGGCAAAGTCGTGATTACTTATGGCGTCGGAATGATAACCTGAGACGTCAACTTGAGGCATCGACATGATAAGACGAGGCATCACCATGTAGACAAAATGCGTCAGCATGCTACTATGAAGCGTCCTAATGTTTACTTGAGGGGTAAGCATGAAATCTGCATATTCAACTGTCACGCTACCCATGCAACATACAGAAACGTAGACAGATGCTCAAACATTAAGGTACCAGTTACTAAAATATTTTTAATTCAATAATATTCCCTGATTTATTTTGTCAGGTGAACTTCTACAGAGTGAAATAGGTATTCTGTTGGCCTATTGGGTATGCGTAACTTTATTGCAAATGTTGATTAGAGTTTTCGGAGCAAGAAATGCTTCATAGACTCTTAAAACACAAACTTGCAACGGATTGACTTATCCGCGAATCGAGGATTTTTGAGACAAAAGCTGTATGTTCTTCCTCCCCGAGTGAAACGATGTCACGATGTCAAAGGTCTTAATAATAACTCACCTCACGAAGGTGTAAGCAACGAGGCCGTTGCCGACGACGCCGACAAAGGTGACGAGGCAGTAGACAGCCATCAGCACGTCGTGCACATGACTGCTGGAGGGAACAGTGAACCGCAGCCAGAAAGGATTGGTCCGACAGAGCATAGATATGTCGGACTGGAACACCCTCAGCCACTCCCGAGTCACCATCCGGTTACCGTCGCCGCAATCACAATCAAAAGTTGCGCTTCTTCTGCGGTGCCTGCAAACTCCGCCCCCCGAGGGCTGCATCGTCCCGCCCTCAAGGCTGCTCTCGTTGCCAGAGATTGCCTCAAAGTCATCGAATGATTTCACATCAGGGAAGCTTGGGTGGTGGTCACTTTCAAGGACTGCTGTGAGGGTGTCCTCTTCGTCAGGAGATGGTTTGTTGGTAAGTGTGGGAAGAGAGTCCTTCCAGCCAATTGCAAATTTGTTTTTGTGTGTAGAGGAGAAAGGCTCTCTTCTGATCAAAGGAAATCCGTTCTTTTGTAGGATGAAGTCTCTCCGCATTTGTAAGTTAGATTTATGTGTTCTCCTCAACATTGAACTTTTTCCAGTGCGACGATTCTTACGTCGACCAATAGAAATAATCAGTTTCCGTTGTCGTGGGGCGCCATCCTCTTGCCTTGACGATGGTGAATGAACATCAATAAGTTCATTGCCATTACTTGCTTTTTTTATATCTTTAAATTCTTTCAATTTCTGCAATAACTTACTACAGTTGAGTAACTGTAAACCATTCTGAGATGTAGTGGCTGCTTCTTCGTGATCTGATTTCATTAGCTCATTGTTTTTCGTGCTAATTTGTTCTCCTTTCACACCATTTATCCCAGTAGATAAATTGTGGTACGTAATCCACTGAAAGTAAGGTTTGTTTCTAACTCGAAAGTTCTTTCCATTTCTCGACTTTCCCCGGTCGTTCTTCACCACCAATGACCTATTAGCATGGGAGAGTCCATGTAACCCCCGCATAGACTCTCCCGATCTTTTGTGCCCCATTCTCAGCCGTTTCCAGGCTTGGAGGTTCCTACCTGGCCAGCCTTCCAGAGCCTCTCCCGATCTTCTCTGCCCCATTCTCAGCCGTTTCCGGGCTTGGAGGTTCCTACCTGGCCAGCCTTCCAGGCACCCTGTCGGCGCACATGAGGGGAGGCTGACCACTGCCTCTAATCTAATGGGACGATGCCATGTCCCGCTGTTTTTGTCCCCCAAACCAATATCCAGTAACAACAGAAAGAACACGTATGCAGGTCGCATTATTGGAATGATGTATCAACTTCACAGTTACAGGATCTCGAGTTGAGTTTATCATTGGCATGATTACGACGAGTGGGGATACCTTTTTTCGACGGGCTGCACCAAGTCAACATTGACAATGATTTGCATTTTCTGTACTGCAAACATACTTTTTAACACTCTGCGTGTCACGTTAATCATTATTTCATGAAATTTTATTACTTTGCTTGTCAGTAAAAAGGGGAACGCATGTTACTGCGCAGAATACTACGTTTTCATCATAAACAATTCAACAGCTAGAACTGTTCAGTAGGCTATCGCCTGATGAGGCAGAGCTAGATTCGGCCCGAGTATAGCTTACGATATTGGAAAATATAATGTACCATATGCGTAGATTAGTTTGGGAAATCAGTACAGGGGATTAGTACAGGGAATCAGTACAGAGAATCAGTACAGGGATTTAGTACGGGGAATCAGTACAGGGAATCAGTACAGGGAATTAGTACGGGGAATCAGTACAGGGAATTAGTACAGAAGAAGTGCAGGGAATTCATTTCCGTTGGTGAACATCAAAATTATAATGTAGCATCTGTTCATCCAAACCGAATTGCGATTGAGATGTAGTCCTCTTCTTGGTCTTCATTCATGATCGCAATGATATTGTTCCGTCAAATAAAAGTTTTCAAGCAGCAGAGGTAATAGAAAACTATAGGAACGACTTTGTGGGATTCAATAGACACGGATATGGGAATGGGGGGTTTTGTGACACGTAGTCTACATTCAAACATTGAATTGCCGTCATGTTACTCCACCCAACAACATGTCAGCGCTACCGCATTTTCGATCCAATACTCAAACAGACCAAACTTTTGTCAGCTCAGTCAATGTACGTCGCACAATACTACTCTTTCTCACAAACAACTCCGAGGTACCAACAAAGGGCTGCGCTGAGACGGGCTAGACTCAGCAACTAAAGAATGACAAAAAGATAATCATGTTATGAAGTAATCGGAGCTCTAATCCATCAATTAATTTGAACCGATTATCGATACTTCAGTTGCTACTTGCCAGATGTCGCTTGTTGGTACTTTCCAGATGTCGCAAACTTGTTTGCATACATTTTTAGATGATTCAAGAAGCCATGTCATTCCATACGTAATCAATGATGTCAAAAGAAAAAATTCTCCGACTTGCAATCCTGTATTTTCTTCAAGAAATTTAACCTAAGAAAAGAGCGTCGGCTTACAGAGCGACGGATAACAGAGCGACGGTTTACAGAGCGACGGATAACAGAGCGACGGTTTACAGAGCGACGGATATCAGAGCGACGGTTTACAGAGCGACGACTTACAGAGTGACGGATTACAGATCGACGGATTACAGAGCGATGGATTACAGAGCGACGGATAACAGAGCGACAGCTTACAGAGCGACGGATTACAGGGTGACGGATAACAGAGTGACGGATTACACAGCGACGGATAACAGAGAAACGGATTACAGAGCGACGGATTACAAGGTGACGGATTACAGAGCGACGGATTACAGGGCGACGGATTACAGAGCGACGGATTACAAGGTGACGGATTTCAGAGCGACGGATTACAGGGCGACGGATTACAGAGCGACGGATTACAGGGCGACGGATTACAGAGCGACGGATTACAGAGCGACGGATAACAGAGCGACGGATAACAGAGCGACGGATAACAGAGCGACGGATTACAGAGCGA
>SDVV010012298.1:0-15513 GCA_016164225.1 Gammarus roeselii
ATCGGCGTATCGGTATCGCTTACTGCAACAGTACTGTATCGGCGTATCGGTATCGCTTACTGCAACAGTACTGTATCGGCGTATCGGTATCGCTTACTACAACAGTACTGTATCGGCGTATCGGTATCGCTTACTACAAAAGTACTGTATCGGCGTATCGGTATCGCTTACTACAACAGTACTGTATCGGCGTATCAGTATCGCTTACTACAACAGTAATGTATCGGCGTATCGGTATCGCTTACTACAACAGTAATGTATCGGCGTATCGGTATCGCTTACTACAACAGTACTGTATCGGCGTATAGGTATCGATTGAGCCACAGCTTATATTAGTGTTGTTCGTTCAAAAGTCTATTGAACTCAGCATTCCTAAACTATTCCTCCTACGAAAAAATCTACATGAAAGTCCACGAGGAGTCTTCCTCCAGAGACTCGTCTGAAGCTATTCAGACGACATGCCATCCCCCACAAAACCAGCCATTGAGAGTATCATGTGCTGCAAATTATCAGGACATGATTGAGAGAAGTGATGCTGGGCAACCTTTGTTTTACTACTTTTTTTACCAGGAAAAAATCAACCACATAACATGAGTTCATTAGAACAACCATCTAATGTGTTCGCGCTGATTCGTCGGGAGTCATGTTTTCACACGACAATTCGTGGAATACTTATTATATTTTATTTGCAGGCTCCGAAGCAAACGTTGAATATTTGCTTTCAATACGATTCAGATAATAATTTTATTTCCTTAGTTTTAGCAGCAGGATATGAAGCTGGTTCACTTTTAAGACCAGGCAGTATAGGATATAAACGTTATTACTTATTCTCAATAGAAAGAAGCAGGAAACGTATTATACATGATTACTAATCTCTATTCAAATATTATGAACAGTAAGTTTGTTTCCATACTGATTGTGTACTGTAGGATGACGTAATGGGGTTCGTTCGATATTTTGTTTGGATAATGCGTTTGGATATTGAGGTAATCATAAACCTTTTCATTAATCAAATGTATCCGTTCATGACTTATTGTACATTGCTAGATAAGGCGGTCGCAGAGCCCACGCTCTATTCGGTAATGATCAGAAGAGCACTCAGGATATTGGTAAATACTTAATCCTTATCCGCATACACATTACACAACCGGCCTAGAAGCCGTCGGTAATATTGGCCGCTGACGCACGTTGATCCCGAACAATACTATTGGAGCGCACGATGCAGGCTTGCGTTAAGAGAGACTTGTTTGTCTTTATTGCCCTTGGTTACTCTTGAGGTGGTATGCCCTTGAAAGAGTTGTGGTCGTGGATCCTGGTTGGACTTGAGTTGGTGAACCCATGTTAGACTTGTGGTCGTTAACCCGGTTAGACTTGGTGGTTGTGGAGCTTGGCTAGACTTGAGGTTGTGTTTACAAGTGAAAGAAGACAACAACAGGCATAGGGGCCCAAACTAGGTTGCCTTTTGATAGGAAGAGGGTTAGTTCTGGAGTAGAACGTCTAGGAGGCTATTGGCCCAAACTAGGTCGCCTTTTGAAAGAAAGAGGATTAGTTCTGGAGTAGAACGTCTAAGATAGCTTCGTGTGCTATTTCTGTTTTTTTTCTATAACAGCAGGAAATGGAACGGATTAGCTTTTCATCGGCGATTTATGTAGAACTTATCGAGTCGCGACTTAGACGTTTCGATTGTATTGCTGCTTACAACCTCCGCTGGAAGTTTGTTCCATTCTACGGGCCTGGTTAGACCTGAGGTCGTGAACACTGGTTAGGTTTGAGGTCGTGTAACTTGGTTAGACTTGAGGTCGTAGCCCTTGGTTACAACTGAGGTTGCGTACCTTGGTTGGACTTGAGGTCTTGGACATTGATTTGACTTAAGGTCGTCGATTTTGGTCAGGCTTGAGGTCGTAGACCTTGACTTGACGGACAGTTCCGAGCATAGCAACTTCGTGAGCGTGTACCTTCAATCACGGCAGCAGGACCACTGCCAGATGGTCGAACCGCAACCGGACAGGTTGCGCCACCTAACAATGCAATGATGAAAGGACAATATCAGTGGAGCAGCCAACGGCCACAGTCAATGTTCCCAACAGCTGATCCAACATTATATTATAGAAGTGTTTCAAGTTTGACTAAATGAAAATTAGTCGCCGAATAGCAGTAAATGACCATTGATTGTTATTTTAAGAAGTTCAACATCCCTAGACAAACCACACATTTATAGCTCAGACCCATACAGTCGGCTTACAGATTTCAATATCCCACACCGCAGTTCACTGTTTGTCATTTTGCTGACTTCTCGGCCGCTCACCGCCACTCCAATTGGACAGAGTTATGATCGAAGCCCACAAGTTTCTGTGAGCTTTTCCTGGAGCATGATGGAACTTTTAGAAAATTCAGAGTTGTAGAAAATGTCGAGGCAATCGTGGCCGAGCTCACAATGGAAGCATCTGAGTTTATATAATTTTTGTCGTACTACTGGCAAAGAGCATCAGAAATACCAGTAAAGGTGCAGATGACTCGAATGGGAATTGCTGAAGGAAGTCAGCGACATATATACTGAAACACTGGAACGTTTGCAACTGATGGTTTACTTGTGTAATTTGTAAAAAATTGAAGATTTTTTCAAACGTAGATATATAAGAATGTATGTAATTTGTATTCCATTAAATGACTCAGATCATTATTTCAGTCAGCGTGTAAACGTTTCACATTACATTACTTTTGTACAGTTCACCACAGATCACCATGTTTGACTAACCAAGCTGGATTGTAGCAAAAATGTCGGCAAAATTGGTCCAATCATCCAAGTCATCCACATACAAACATTAACGAAATATGGCGATTTATAGTTTCCATTCGTGCCATACTGCAATTGTTCGTACTTATTTTCTTACCAGCCAGTATTACATATCATCGAAATAATGGACAAACAAAGATTACCTTCGACTTTCGACGACTCCAATATAACAATCTGGTCGCATCGTCCACATGTACTACGGCAATAGAAAAGGCTTGTTGTGTTTATGATTTATTATTGTTTTGAAAATGAACTACTCAAATTACCTTTAACAAAAACGTGAAAACATTGATCACCATTATCTTGATTTCGCTATATCAGACTTATATGTCTATGGAGTTGTCTTTAATTGAAGCCCTCATCTAACAACATTGCATCATCATAATAAAATCAATTTATTTATGACCTGATATTGTTAAGCTGTTTTTATTTTTATATATTATAGAGGTAATTATAGAAGATGGGGAAAAAATAATATAACACAACATTTGTATAATGACATCTACCACCCATTCAATTTTTTAAACATATTATGGTATGTCATCAGAGTATATTCTACGAGCATTTTCTAATTCATAAGCCTAAAATTATTTAGGTTATTTCAACTAAATGAACCATTTTAGAGGACTCGAGATTGTGGGGGGAAAACAATCCTCTCGACGGTAAGAAAACTGCTCGTGTTTTGCAGAAGTAGACACGCGGAGTATTTATTGCTCCGGAAGTGCATTGCCAATGCACGAGAATTACGGATAACTCTGTCGTGATGACTTATGTAGTTAACTGCATACATATAAGTATCTTCCTTACCTTTTGGCCGAAGTTCTCACAGCCTGCCCGTATTGGTGTCGATTAATTACCTGATGAGCGCGTTGCTACCAAACAACCTGCACGTTTTGACTTGACATAACCTCCTGACAGAGTCATCAACAGTTACCATTCCTTCGTGTTGCCTGCAGCTAACTTGCTTGCCGTGCTGCAGTTAACATCAAGACTGTGTGGCCGAGAGTACTGTTGACCTTCGCACTGTTTAGCTCACAGACAATATCTGCGAATCCTTCGAAAAGTTAACTGCCCTACTTAGATGTCTTGAATAATGAGGATGAATGATTATCAACGAACTCTTCACAGTTGCTCAAAATATAACAGAATATGAAGGACTTAGTTGTGCTTTCTTATTAGGAGTAGGTAAAATAATTCACTTCAATAAGAGGCGCTAAGACCGAGAAAATATATCGACTCGAAGTCCAATGTCCGGATACGCACACTGTGCGTACCAAGTGATTCTGGTACGCACAGCGGGCGTTTCCGGACAATTTATTACGGAGGGAAGTGCCCTCTTAGGGGCTCACGATCAAAGGGCGCAATATTCTTTGCAAGTCGCACTTCTGGCCGAAAAGTCACGCAAGAAAAGACAACATCTTTCCTATTTTGATTTGGTGTGGATTGAAGTTGCAAAATAGGCTGACTGAATATTCAGCGACCGCGGATGCTGAACTCTTACCACGGCCCATGCTACTGGAGCCCCAAGGGAGGATCGATCGGATGCTCTGCTTTGCTTAACAAAATACCGTTAGTCAATAACGTTCTTGGTATTCAACGACTCAATAGTCGTCTCGGTGATCACATGAATGCTTTGAATGCCTTCACTAGTCCCAGGATTATCAGAGCCGTCGTCCAATCTTGAATGACTGACTGAACAATGTGTCATTCAAGAGAATAAATAGCATAAAGCCAAAAAATGATCCCGGTTGTTGGTGCAATTGTAACACAACAAGCAATACGGGGATAGGAGGAAAACAGTCAGATGGTTTTGCGCTGAGCTTTGCCTTTGTCTCAAAGTGTAACAGTTCTTTTCGTATTACTAATGTGTTTAAGCAGTTATAAAGTCTTGTTGCATATGATCAAGTCTATTGAATCATCGAAAAGAGGGGAATTCCAATGATTTTCCTACTCAACTCTGCAACCCTCATCTTGCACTTGACTGCATTTACTGTATTATCAATTTGACACGTTTATGGACGAGGAGTGGTTCATGGAAGAATAATGAAGACTTGAATTTCTAAGTTGACTAGACTGGTCTCTCATATTCACCTCGCAGATATCTGACAAAAACTTGTTCGGAAAGTTATTCATGCTCAAAAGTCCCGGATTCCCGTGGTTTCCAAGCACAAGTTTCCATAATATTGTTCGAAGTGATCGTTTCGCTAAAATGATTCATGATACCTGTCACAGAATAGACACCATTCAAAATTCTTTTTATTCGCGTCGTCTTCCCTTACCTGTGGTGAATGTTACGCACTATTTTTGATGACTTTATAAATTTGTTGAAACAATAGTAATTAGTACGAGAAGTGTTTATTTCATCAAGATACTTTGCAGTGTCTACCGTTTTTTAGGTTTCCTCTGACGTTCGTTTCAAGGTTGCCTTTGTCACAATTCAAAAACTTTGATAATTTATTTGGAAGTCCAGAAGAACACCTTGTTAATAATAAATTTGGTCATGGATGTTCTATAAGTATTTCTGAAACTTATTCTATGAACGTGAATCGGGTTGAATTAAATCAACGCCCGAGCATATTGTAAAAAATTCACCTGTAAATTGTTTCATTTTAGTACACAAAGGTCTCCTGTTTCCGGAGACTGGATTCATAAGTTATCCCTACCCAAAACTCTGAATAATTCAGCTTTACAGAGCAGTTCAGCCCAGTATTTGGGTGAAGATGCTTCTTAGACCTTCTAAAATGATTTTATGATTATTTTTTTCTACCCGGACAACGCAAATTTCAAATTAACTCATCAACAAGGATATTTCTCCGATTTCAGGAAGAAGAGGTATGCCCAACATACTAGTTAGGTCATACAAATAGATTCACAATCTGCAAAAATTTTCAGGGCATCAAATTAATCCTATTCGTTTTCTTCAAGTTAGCTAGCACACAACTCGGAAGGTGTCAGTTGACTGCCTTTAACTCCCACCACATGCTGTCCAATTTTTGGCCTCACCACAGCTTCTCCGATTTCAGCTTATTTCCCTCCATTGTCAAAGCCGAGTTGTGAGCCCCCAAATCGATTTCTGCCGAGCTGATGCCAACAATGAGGATGGGCAGCCCAACGCGAGCCAACCAAACTCCACCAGCTCCCCCATTCTTCCTAAGCCGAGCCTTGCTCCCCAACTCGCTCTCTGTGGAGCTCATGTCAGCAATCAGGAGGGGCTAAAAATACAGCTCACTATTTCTGAGAGCGACGAGGAGCACAAAAGGGGACTGTGAGAGACTGATAAAATGCACGACGTCAACATAAATAAAATTTAACAATCGAGTTCGAGATAAAGAATACCAGCGACGAATTGAGGCATCAGAGCGGATATAATGGAAAATCGATATTATTTTCCTTCGTAATACAGTATGGCGTCGTGTTATCACTATCATTCGTACTACAGTATGCGCGTCGGCTTATCATTATGCTTCGTACTATAGTATGCGCGCCCTTTCATCATTATCCTCCATACTACAGTATGCTCGTACTTTTATCATTATCGGTAGGAAAATAACATTATTTTTTCTGTTTGTTGTTTATTCGTGACATATCCCACATTGCGCCGATGAGATAGTTACATTTTTCACCGGATGCTCAATGGAAAAATAATACAAATACTGTGTCTAAAAACATTATTGAAAGCCGACGATTGCATCCGCGCCGACAGTGATTTTACAACAAATAATGTCAATGAAAAAAAAAACATATATATATATATTTATATTGTATAACAGACCACCAATGTATTAAAATGAAAAAATAAAAATGCGACCGCTTCCAATTGCACCCAAAGCTATATTCTGTTATAGCGAACACTTAAAACACACCGGAATCGCAAGCATTCATATCGAACCATTTCAGTTAATCGAACATAAAATATTTCTAAGAAAATTGCTGGAAATCGAAGTTTGTTTATCTCCGTCAATTGATAATATTCAGAACCTAAACAGTAACCATATAAGTAGGGGAGACAATCCTAACAGCATTGTCACGTTCTATGCCATCGTCTGAAGGTTGAATCCAATATATGAATCAAAAGTTTTACAATTTATTCATTCCTGGTATGGTTATCATACTTTGTACCTGAATTCAACGGCATAATATCCATCAGTGATGCCATTTCCCCCTTTCGTCGTCACTCTCTTATCGCCCCCCCCCCCCTCCCTTCATCCTAGTGACCCCCACTCTCCCGTCCTCCTCCATTGGCCGCAGTACGGCGTCGGGCAAGAGCTATTAGTGTGAATGATGCGGGCCTTAAATTGCTTCGGAGTCGGACTTCAAATCTGCGCCGACACGGGGGAAGGGATTCATGGCTCAAAATGAGAGAAGGAAGATAATCAAATAACCTACGACAGATAGTATGATTTTTTGAAGGACTAGCAATCGAAGAACCCTGAGCAACAAGTCTGGAACGTTATTGGTTTTTAAAGTGCACGAATCAGAGTTGATATTTCTCGACTGAATATGCTATTAGCACTACGGAAAATATAAGAGTCAGGAAGAACTATTGATCCGTGGTTGAGCTTTTTGATTGCTTTTGATCCTTCTTATGATTTGAAAACATAAATATCTTCTAGTTTGACTAAACAACATAATTCGAATATCGATACTATGTATAAATAATAATATTAGGTTCGATCATTTTGATCCGATTTGATCCAATTCAGGAACAGGAAATACAGTGCTCAAATCGTACATAACTCAGGATGGCCAGCATCGAAAATAATCCTAATATGTGTTCTTAGAAACCAAATTATTGGTAATACTCAAGAATATTTGGATATATTGTCAAAATGTGATTAATTGAGATGTAACCGTTTGAATGGAGGACTACCATAAATACAGCTTAATTAATTGCTTCATGTTAGCGGCATCGAATCAGTTCATCCAATAACTTGATTACAAGGTATGATAACCTTCCAATCATCGCTGAATCGACCTGCTCAAGAAGAGGATTTGGTGCACAGGTGGAGTGTATACTGCTGTTGAGTTTAAACATCGAAGGTGGAATCTATTAATCCCAAGACACTGGTGTGCCGTATAACCTTCCAATCATCGCTGAATCGACCTGCTCAAGAAGAGGATTTGGTGCACAGGTGGAGTGTATACTGCTGTTGAGTTTAAACTTCGAAGGTGGAATCTATTAATCACAAGACACTGGTGTGCCGTATAACCTTCCAATCATCGCTGAATCGACCTGCTCAAGAAGCGGATTTGGTGCACAGGTGGATTGTGTACTGCTGTTGAGTTTACACATCGAAGGGGGAATCTATTAATCACAAGACACTGGTGTGCCATCAAATAAAATCAATATGGGACATCAGCCAGTCATTTTGTTGCTCCTAACAGTTACTTGCGGAATTGCATACAAAGCTGGAAATGTGAACAGAACGAGAAAGACTTGGCCCCCTTTTCCGATCTGTCAGGAATCTTAATATTGCCATATCCAAAAATGATATGAAAATGACGGGAAATGCTGACGGGAGAAGAAGGACTTGGCCTCTTGTTCTGACTTGTTTAGAGCCTTAATACTGCTAGGTCTATAAATGCTACTGAGAATCACTTCCACATGAACAATAAACAAACCTGGATATACGATTTGTTTTTTATATTTTATTTGAATATATTGTCCGAGGCAAAAAAAAGCTTGGCTTTCTTCAGAAGATTTAGGAGACAGGAAATGGAACCTTGTGCATGAGGTCCGCACCCACGCAGGGAAAAACGCACAAGATAATAGCAAGAAGAGGGAAGGAGCTGTAGATAAAAATAATGTTACATGACAGTAAATTTGTGGAGTTCGCCAGAATCGCACTACGCTGGGCGGACTTCTGTATGTTAATAAAACTTAATCTGCTTCAGTCAGAACAGTCAAAAACTACAGCCCCTAAATGCCGAGGAATCTAGGTTGAAACCAATCAATAATAATTTTATATAATAACTCAGGAAGGCATTGATGAGAACAATTACCTTTTGATTTCATGAACGTAATAATATTTAAAATAAATAGATGATCTTCACATACAATAGGATTATTACCTCGCCACACCGTGCCCTCAGAATCATGCATAGGATATTTCCCTTGCCACACAGTACCCTCAGAATCATGCATAGGACTTGTACCTCGCCCCACAGTGCTCTCGGAATCATACAGATACAGACAGATACAGACACTAGGCCGCATCCCCCAGAAAGGGGGGTGGCCGACGGCAAGGCGCACCTCACACCCTCACACGCTCACACTCACACAACTTAGCCCCCCTCGGAATCATGCATTGGATAATTCCCTCGCCACACAGTACCCTCAGAATCATACATGGGATATTTCCCTCGCCACACAGTACCCTCAGAATCAAACATAGGATATTTTCCTCGCCACACAGTAACCTAAGAATCATGCATAGAATATTTCCCTCGCCACACAGTACCCTCAGAACCCTGTATAGGATAATTACATCGCCACATACTACCCTCGGAATCTTGCATAGGATATTTCCCTCGCCACATAGTACAGTACCCTCAGAATCTAGCAGAGGATATTTTCCTCGCCAAACAGAACCCTCAGAATCCTGCATAGGATATTTCCCTCGCCACGCAGTACCCTAAGAATCATGCATATGCTTTTTTCCTCGCCACACAGTCCCTCAGAATCATGCATGGAACTTTTCCCTTGCCACGCACTACCTTCAGAAACATGCATAGGATATTTGCCTCGCCACACAGTTCCTTCAGAATCATGCATAGGACATTAACCTCGCCACACAGTTACCTCAGAATCAAGCATAGGACGTTATCCTCGTCACACAGTGCCCTCAGAAAAATTTATAGGATATTTCCCTCGCCACACAGTACCCTCAGAATCATGCATAGGATATTTCCCTTGTCACACAGTACCCTCAGAATCATGCATAGGATATTTCCTTCGTCACACAGTACCCTCAGAATCATGCATAGGATATTTCCTTCGCCACACAGTTACCTCAGAATCATGCATAGGATATTTTCCTCGCCAGACAATACCCTCAGGACCATGCATAGGATATTTGCCTCGCCACACAGTACCCTCAGAAACATGCATAGGATATTTCCCACGCCACACAGTACCCTCAGAGACATGCGTAGGATATTTCCCTCGCCACGCAGTACCCTCAAAAACATGCATAAGATATTTCACTCGTCACACAGTACCCTCAGAATCATGCATAGGATATTTCCCTCGCCACACAGTACCCTCAGAATCATGCATAGGTTATTTCCTTCGCCACACAGTACCCCCAGAATCATGCATAGGATATTTCCCTCGCCACACAGTACCCTCAGAATCATGCATAGGTTATTTCCTTCGCCACACAGTACCCTCAGAATCATGCATAGGATATTTCCCTCGCCACACAGTACCCTCAGAATCATGCATAGGATATTTCCTTCGCCACACGGTACCCTCAGAATCATGCTCATGAAATACCAAATTACGCCTCCTTAAACCACAAAATTGACACTTCACATTTCAATTCAAACGAAGTCAGATGAGATAATTTCTGATACTAATTTTCAAATCTCAAACGATGTCAGGAAGACATATGTGGGTGAATTGTATATCGGGCTTAGTAACGATGGATTCAAGTGAACAAGATGGTGGGTTTCCCACGCAACGGTGCTCGGCACGAATATGCATATTCGAACCTTGTACTATTATAATACACACAGCTATTTTAATGCATTTAATGCCTTTCTCGAATGTCAAAGGAAGTTTAGTTCAATAAGAAAGGCCGTGATAGCAGAATGCCAAAACAAGAAAGGCTCACGCGAATTCAGTTATGAGATAATTTATTTTTAACGAGGGTTAATTTCATGATTGAACTGATCAGTTTGAAAAGTACATATTGAACTGATCATGATTGAAATTGCTTATAAACAGTTGAATTCGTGCAATTTATGAAACACAGACGAACGATCACCGAAATAAGTTTATTAGAGGGCTAATTCAATCGAACTTGACGAAACAATTTCAGTTTATCCCTGAGGCTTTGTGATCTGGCAAGCCAAGTGCGACACGACCCGCCCCAAACCATCCCGAGAAGAGGATACATTCATACCGTTCAGCAGAAATATTGATGAATCATTCAATAAACTCTTTTGTCAGTCATTTCTCACTTCTTGAAACTTTTACAAAGCTAATGAAGGGTGGAAATGGGCAAAAATATGAAACTGAAAGTTTAGCAAAATTTTACAAATAGAAATTCGTATTTTTTCCAGAAAAATCATCTGAAAACAATTAATGACTAACAATTTTATGTGTCAGCGATTATGGGAGAAATAGCAACGGCTATTCGTATGTATAATTATATGGGAGTATGGGTTGGATCTCATGTGTTGGATTTTTATTTTTATTAAATTATACCGTTAACATCCTAGGAGTATGTCGAGAGGCAATTTGTGACTTGTCAGCGGGAAGATATATTTTCATAATGGTCGTCGTTTTTGACCGGGAGATTCCTCACAAAATCAGCATCCAGCAGGTGAAACTAGTCAGGGAATAATATGCCGCCGTCCCCTGGACTCAGGCAAGTAGTAGCATTAGATACCAGATAAAGTAACTCGGATAGCTTTATACGGACTGCGCGCTCTGCGTATATTTTATTCTAGTTTTTATTGAATCGGGCAGGGCTGCATTAACAATCAAAGCCTAAAGGCTTTTTTCAGTAGTCGTAATCAACATGGTCAACCCTTTCCCATACTATTTAAAGAAGTCGAGGTCAACGATGCCTGCTTTCAGGAGTCGTAATCAACATGGTCAACCCATTCCCATACTATTTAAAGAAGTCACGGTCAGTGATACCTGCTTTTGGCAGTCGTAATCAACATGGTCAACCCATTCCCATACTATTTAAAGAAGTCGCGGTCAATGATGCCTGCTTTCAGGAGTCGTAATCAACATGGTCAACCCATTCCCATACTATTTAAAGAAGTCGAGGTCAACGATGCCTGCTTTCAGGAGTCGTAATCAACATGGTCAACCCATTCCCATACTATTTAAAGAAGTCGCGGTCAATGATGCCTGCTTTCAGGAGTCGTAATCAACATGGTCAACCCATTCCCATACTATTTAAAGAAGTCGAGGTCAACGATGCCTGCTTTCAGGAGTCGTAATCAACATGGTCAACCCATTCCCATACTATTTAAAGAAGTCGCGGTCAATGATGCCTGCTTTCAGGAGTCGTAATCAACATGGTCAACCCATTCCCATACTATTTAAAGAAGTCGAGGTCAACGATGCCTGCTTTCAGGAGTCGTAATCAACATGGTCAACCCATTCCCATACTATTTAAAGAAGTCGTGGTCAGTGATGCCTACTTCAAACTGATTGTTAAGTATTATTTGCAGTAAGCCTCCGTATTGCAGTCGTCATTGGAGGTGCAGCCGGTTTTTTCGAGCTAACACTTCTTATTTTGAATAGGCATGAACGTTCATAAATTTATTAGTTTTATCACAGTACTCTGCAAATTAAATTTGTAGATATAAATTTTCACCATTAGAAAAATCATTGATCTTGTATACCACAACTGATTTAAAATTAACTATAATTTTTGGTTCTACGCATCTGAATTTTATTGTAATGAATTTCAAGGCGTTAAATACGTTTGGAATAACAGAGAACATTGGTAATGATCAGTTAATTCCGTTTCTTTGAATTACAAGCCTAAAAGAAATTGGTGAATATCCAGACCTAGTCGATAATGTTGATGAACTCGTACTAATTTCGGTAAATGGAACAATTTTATAAAGGATGTGCAAGCAGTGCAGTATTTTTTTACAAATGAGCCTCTGTGACGCAAGTTCTTATAGGTTACTTGCATACTAATGTCACCCACGATTAGCGTGTCAATCGTCAAAACAGTTTGTATGTTGCTTTATGAGGAATAAAATCGTTCACAGCCCCATTTGGTGAACGATCCACACCCGCAACTAATTTGTATTCCTTCCTTCTGATGAAAAAAATCATGAAATTTCTATACTATGACTATCAACAGTCATATCAGACAGTGCAGTTGAAATAAACAAGTTTACGTGGGATGGTTATTCCTCCGTCAACCCTGTCTAACCAACCCGAACGAAAAGGAAATAACCCAAGGGGGAATTAAGTGACATTGAACACCTGAAGATCCCAGAGGAGAAGAAAATTTGTAATAGATATTGTTTGTTGAGTTTTTGTTAACCAATTACAAGTAGTGAGTCATTCTGATACAGCCCAGGGGTATTTCGAGAGTGAATATCTTAATAAAATGAATCGGTTGAAATATCACGAAACTTTTTGTCCGGGTCATTGTTGACAATAGGATCAGTCATTCTGTGATGAATCAGCCAACAGAAATAAGTGGCTTATCCCCTCAACTTTCCGACTAGACGGCTACTAGTGGTCTAATTTCTGGCCACTCGTCACTGATGAGCTACTTCACACCCTGGGGGCTTTGGCTTGATACGTTGAATAATGTATTCCCTGTTGTGCTGCATGATTGTTGAAGGTATATTGGATAGGTTGACCGAGGTGGTGGGGTCATCGACCTCTCCAACCGTTCAGGCTATTAAAAAAGGTTTTTCATTAACAAAAAGTATGATGGACGCTGACATCTACACCTGAAACATTTGATTGTGCAATAAATGCCGGAGATAATTTCTGAAGCAGATCAGCAATCATTTGCGCTCAGTATTAAAGCTTATAGTTGCCCACGGAACTATGAGGCTTCATGCCAATGAAGAATGCGTGTTCCGCGTCCTCAATTCCGTCACGAATAAGGATATCTTATTGTTCGAGTAATGTGTTGCAATATCATTGCTACCCACTCTCCAATCCCGATCAGATTGTTCCCTGTTTTGTTCTGCCCAATCAGGCTCTTATTGGCGGTAGCCTTCTGCTACTGACAACTGCCCAAGGTGTTGGATGTTACCTTCTTCTACTGATTAGTGGCCAAGGTATTAGATGTTGCCTTCTTCTTTTGACTACTGCCTAAGGTGTTAGATGTTACCTTCTTCTACTGACTACTGGCCAAGGTGTTAGATAACACCTTCTCCTACTAAGTACCGCCAAAGGGGTTAGATGTTCCCTTCTCCTACACACTACTGCACAAGGTGTTAGATGCTAATAAGTCAACATCGCGTATATGCTGCCTCATGAAGGACACTGATCACAACAGCTTTTCAGTGGCTGCCCCGGCCCAGTTTGACAACCCCATTGTAGAACAGTGACCTCAACAGCTTATCGGTGGCAGCCCCGGCCGAATTTGACAACCCCACTTTAGAACAGGGACCTCAACAGCTTATAGGTGGCAGCCCCGGCCCAGTTTGACAACACCGCTTTGACAAGTCGATTACTGGACTAACTAAATTGGCTCTACAGTCATTCATTTTTTTAATTCAAAGTTAAATATCACGTTAACCAAATTGAGTAAATTAAACATAAACAATGTTTTGTTTCATCGAAAAATAAATAAAAATCAAATACTGCCAAAACATCAAAGGTTGGAGAAATAATTATTTGTGTATGAATCACATCACTTCTAAACAAAGTCACTATGAAACATTTTTAGCATAAGTACTGATTCAGTTACTTAATAGTATTTGTTTAATAGTCATATTATAGGAATGTCGAATCTCCCAACTCAACGTAGCAATCTCGTCTCTTCCAAGCTTGAAAAATTTATGAATGAAGACCCAACCCCGTGACTCGGATGGCAAAGTTATACGCTTCCGTTACTTCGTCAAACTTGCTGTTTATGTCGGTGTTGTTCGTGACCAGAAATTCCTGAAGAGACTCATAGGCCTCTTGCCCAGGGACAATGCAAGAAAATAGCTTGCAAATAAATAACGCACGTATTTATGTGAAAATTGCTGAACTTATTACAAATTAAAAAAACTGGATTACTCAAATACAAAACGATCGAAATTCGGTTGATATCCATGTATTTCTTCTATATTAAATATTTAATATTTGTTCAAGAATCAATCCATTTTTGCTGAATGATTTAAAATTGCGCAGTGAAACTCGTACACAAGGGCATATTTTTCAAATTAAAAAAATCGGCTTCCTTATACTCATATATCTTCAGCTCGGTGTGTATTTACAAGCATTTTTTTTGCACTAAAGTATAAGTAATAAAGAAAAATAGCTTTTAAATTTTTATCGTGTCCCTTTGATAAACATTTGAATATATTTTGAACACCATAAAAAAACACTCTTATGAGTGTTTATCTACATTTAATTTAAGAGTAAATGCCAAATGCTAGCAGGCTTTACATGCTATCACTTCAATGATTTGGATATTTTGTTACTATCCGCAGTTTTTGATCATATATAAACGGTGTGTGTAATCAACGTAACTCTTGTCTATCAGTAATGTTCACGATTGAGCGAATGACCTGGACCAGTCTCAATACCGGAGGACTACCTCTCCAACCTATCAGTAATGTTCACGATTGAGCGAATGACCTGGACCAGTCTCAATACCGGAGGACTACCTCTCCAACCTATCAGTAATGTTCACGAGTGAGCCAATGACCTGGACCAGTTTCAATACCGGAGGACTACCTCTCCAACCTATCAGTAATGTTCACGAGTGAGCGAATGACCTGGACCAGTCTCAATACGGGAGGACTACCTCTCCAACCTATCAGTAATGTTCGCGAGTGAG